>VDFB02047397.1:101638064-101698721 GCA_007258455.2 Sequoia sempervirens | reverse complement strand
GATATCCGATGCAAGAAAACTGGAAATCACGTTTTGAAACACTCCTCTACTTTCAATATCAAACACCCGATAAGTGGAGTTTCCGGAGTTTGTGATTCCTTCTCTGAATCAGCCCGATCTAGGCGTAGATTGTTCCCAGCTGGAGATGTTCTGTCGATGGCAGAAAGAATGCTTATTCTGCGGAGAATAGATTATATTCACTTATGCTGCTCTTTGGGACTCGTCCGTGGCTTTGACGTCTGGTGGAGATTTGTCTTCGCAAGAGTCTCTCCTTTCGTAAACCTGTGATGCCCTCTTTTACCTTTACCGTAATCTTAAATATCTTCATGGTGGAAGATCGCGATTTTCTTCAATCGATATATTCCTCCTGTCTGAAGAGTTGCGTCTTTTGGATGTCTACAGTAAACAACAATTATTATTAATTGTATAGTTATTTAATATGATTATGTTTAAACGTATAATGTCTATGTATTTTTAATATATGCTTGCATAAATATGCGTAATCTGCTTCCAATATGATTTGAAGAAGAATGAATAAAAATGCTTGTAGAAGATCGATACTTATCTTATCAATGAGGGACATTACAAGTCTTCCCCCCTTGGCTTTGCTTGTCCTCAAGCAAAATACAGTGTCCTCTATGTTCTTCATTTCTCAGTGTAATCTGACAAAACGGTTGCAATAATCATTACAACTAGCTTCCTCAAATCTTTAAGATCCCCGTTTCTTAAGTTGAGAGAAGGGTTGCAACAATCGTTACAACCGGACTTCTATATACTCAACATTAATCTGGGTAAGGGTTGTAACAATCGTTACAATTGGACTTGTTAACTGAGGAAAGTGTTGCAACAATCGTTACAACTAGACTTCCATATATTCAGTTTTATTTTGGGTAAGGTTGCAACAATCGTTACAACTTAACTGAGAGAAGTGTTGCAACAATCGTTACAACTAGACTTCCATATACTTAGTTTAATTTTGGAGATTGGTTGCAACAATCGTTATAACTTACCTAAGAGAAGCGTTGCAACAATCGTTACAACTAAACTTCCTCATTTTTAGCTCAGACTGGAAGGAAGGGTGCAACAGTCATTACATCCAGCCTCATTCCATATTTCCTGCAAACTTACACATTTTTATATATATATAAAAGAAAATTTATTACAGTAGAGAGTGTTGTATACAATAGTTATTCTTGTCTCTGTTTACTCCTGAGAGTCTTAATAGTCTCTTCCTACTCCCATGTAGCATCATCTTCTGGAAGCCCTTTCCATTTAATTAGGATTTCGGTAATGGTTCTGTTCCTTAGCCTCCTTTCTTTGGTGTCAAGGATGAACTCTGGCTCTAAGGTGAGTTGTCCCTCCTCATCTAGTGGAGGTAACTCGGTGCAAGGAAGGATTTGTTGACCCAAGGCCTTTTTGAGCTTGGATACATGGAAAACATTGTGGATCCTGTTGTGTTCTGGTAGCTCTAACTCATATGCGACCTCACCTACCTTTTTTATAATTTTGTAAGGCCCATAGAATCGTGGCTTCAGCTTTTCAGCCCCATTCTTTTTGATTGATGTCTGTTTGTATGGCTGGAGCCGTAAAAAGACCAAATCCCCTATTTCAAATGTCCTTTCTGTGCGTTGACGATCAACATAGATTTTCTGCTGGTTTTGAGCTTGTTGTAGGTTCTCCTTAAGGGTTTTCATGAGATCAATGTTCCTTTGTATGAAATCTTGTGCACTTTGTACTTTGCTTTCCTGAGTGATCAAGTGCCCAAAGGACAGGCGTCATAACCATATAGGGCCTTAAAAGGGCTCATTCCGATTGACATATGATGAGTGGTATTATAGCAATACTCGCCCAAGTGTAGCCATTTGACCCATGTTGTCTGTTGTCTTGTTACATAATTCCTTAGGTAACCCTCTAACCACTTGTTGACTATTTCTGTTTGACCATCCGTTTGTGGATGATAACTTGTACTTGGGGTTAGATTGGATCCTGCTAGGCAGAAGGTTTCTTGCCAGAATTGGCTAAGGAATTTCCTGTCTCTGTCACTAATGATTGTTTTGGGTAGTCCATGAAGACGAAAAACTTCCCTGAAGAATAACTCTGCTACTTGTGATGCCTTGTATTCAGATGAAACGGCAAAGAAATGGGCATACTTAGAAAGTCTATCCACAATCACATAAATACTATCCTTTCCATGTACCTTGGGCAATCCGGTTATGAAGTCCATCGAAATGCTTTCCCATTTCTGGTTGGGAATGGGTAGGGGTTGAAGAAGACCTGCTGGATGAATTTTCTCCGTCTTATTCCTTTGACATGTCATACACTCTTGTACATGTTTGAGCACGTCGCCTTTCAACCCCTTCCATGAATAAACCTCTCGGATTTGTTTATAAGTCTTGTAGTAACCTTGGTGACCCGCCAAGGGACTATCATGGAACTCCTTAATAATTTTATTTTTCATCTTTGAATGTGGAACTAGAAATATCCTCCCTTTATATAAAATGAGATCATCCCATACCTTGAACTCCTCATTTGGTATTCTTCCTTCTAATAATTCTGAAGCTTGTGCATCCTTGACATATTCGGCGACAATATCATTTTTCCAATCTTTTGAAATGCTGGTAATGGTGTTGAGGTAGGCCCGCCTAGACAATGCATCTGCCACTCCGTTATTAACCCCCTTAACGTACTCTATGTCAAAGTCATATGCTTGGACTCGGCTTACCCACTTTTGTTGTCGATCGTTAAGATCCTTTTGATGCAAGAAGTACCGTAGGCTATTGTGATCTGTTTTAATGATGAATCTTCCACAAACAAGATATTGACGGAATTTGGCCAAGGCGTGCATAATTGCCAACATATCTTTGTCATAGACGGAGTAGTGTTTTTCTGCCTCAGTTATTTTCCGACTTTCAAAGGCTATCGGGTGTTTCCTTTGCATGAAAACCGCCCCTATTCCCTCCCCAGATGCATCACATTGTAACTCAAATGGTAGTGTAAAGTCCAGAATGGAAAGGACTGGGCAAGTGCTCATGGCCTCCTTGAGTTGTTCAAAAGCTTGTTGGGCTTGGTTATTCCATGTTAATACGCCATTCTTTGTTAGATCTGTGAGAGGAGCAGCCAACTTGGAGAAGCCTTTTACAAAACGCCTATAATAGCTGCATAAACCCACGAAGCCTCTGAGTTGGGTCAATGTCCTAGGTTTGGGCCATTCCTTGATGGCTTTGATCTTTTCCTCGTCTACGCTTACCCCTTCCGCATTGATCTTATGGCCCAAATAGAGTATTTCTTCTAGTCCAAAGTCACATTTTGACATCTTTGCAAAAAGAGATTCTGATTCCAAAATGCTTAAAACTTCTTCAATATGACGGAGATGCTCTTCCCATGTCTTGCTGTATATCAAGATATCATCAAAGAAGATTAGTAAGAACTTCCTCAGTTGTTGGCGGAAAATGTGGTTCATGCAAGATTGGAAAGTGGCGGGGGCGTTGGTGAGACCGAAGGGAAGAACTAGAAATTCAAAATGTCCATAGTGGCATCGAAAGGTAGTCTTGGGTACATCTTTTTTCATTCGGATTTGATGATATCCCGAACGTAAGTCGATCTTGGAAAAATACCTTGCTCCATGAAGTTCATCCAGTAGTTCATCTATCCGTGGGATTGGATATCGATTCTTGATGGTTTTTTGGTTCAAGGCCCTGTAATCAATGCACATTCGCATCGTGCCATCTTTCTTTTTTACCAATACAACTGATGATGCAAAAGGGCTATTGCTTGGTTGAATGTGCCCCATTTCTAACAACTCTTTAATGGTTTTTTCAATCTCTTCTTTGAATCTTCGAGGATGCCTATAAGGGGTAGTTATTACCGGTTTTGTTCCCTCTTCCAATTCTATGGAATGCTCAAAACTCCTCTTTGGAGGCAAACCCGGGGGGATATCTCCAAAAATTCTCTTGTGTCTCCTTAAGATGGGTTGGATGTCGACATGAATACTTTGTTCATGTGAGGTTGACTTATCTAACACCATACATTGTGCTATCCACTCCCCTTGGCCATGCCTTACAATTTTTTCCATCCTTTTGCAAGATACTACTTGGGGGGATCCGTTTGGTAAACCTTTCAATGTAACCTCTTGTCCTTGATGCTTGAAACAAATCTCTAAGTTCGGATTATCCATGGTGAAGCAACCTAGGGAGTTTATCCAAGGCATTCCCAAGATCACATCATTTTGTAGGTTGGTGACTTAAAAATCCCGTCTTATAGTATGTGTTCCCAACTTGATTTCTAATTGAGGAATGACCTTGGTACATTGATCCATGAGCCCGTTTGCTAAAGCCACCTTAAATCCTTTGAAGGTTTGAGCCTCAAGCTTCCTTTTTGTTACAAGGCTTTTGCTGATAAAGTTGTGAGAAGCCCCACTATCCACCAATGCGATGATCTTCTGTCCTTTAATTGTCCCTTTGGTTCTAAAGGGTCGGTGCTCATTTGCTTGGGAAATAATTGCCAACGTCCCTTGTTCATCTAGTTCACTTTTAGTTCTCTTGGAAAAATTTTCTTCATCCGATGCCTCCTCCATTCTATATATTTGACCTCTTTTACAATGGTGGTTCTCTCCCCTTGGTTCTTTGCGCTTAAAGCATCTGTTTTTCCTTTTCAACTCTTCCCTGAGTTGGATTGCTTCCTTGTTTCTACAACGGTGACCTTGTCCCCAAGGTTCATGGCAGAAATAGCACATTCTCCCTTTATTATCTTTTCCGTGCTGTTCTGATTTGAATTGTACCTTGGAAGGAAAATTCCTGGTTTTCTCCTTTGGAGAGCTGTTTTCCACTTTCATGGCCTTCTGAATTGCCTCTCCCACGGTTTGTGGTTCCAGAGGGTTCACTATGTTCTTGATTGGCTCCTTGAGTCCTTCAATGAATGGATAGGCGAGTCTTGTTTGTGATGAATCCAGAATCATGACTGCTAGTTTTTGAAATTCATTTGCATATTCCTCCACAGTCCCAAGCTGCTTGAGATGGGTGAGTTCCTTGAAGTACCATTCGGGATGTTTCTGATCAAACCTATCAATGAGTTTCTGAATGAATTCATTGTAGGTGACTATCTTTTGATGACCCTGCGTGATCAGCCCATGATGCCACCAATCGTGGGCTATGCCTGATAGATGGAGGATGGCAAATTTAATAGCATTTTCTTCTGTCATGGGGCTGAGGGACAAAATAGGTGTCCAATTTCTGGACCCATGATCGGGCGGTAGACTTCCAGACCCGTCAAAATCAGGCAAGGACATCTTGCTAACCTTCGATTTTAGGTCCTTGTTGGCATGGTGTTTCCTTTTGTTGATATTGGCTTGGGTCTTAACTTCGTAATACTCTTTGAATGGTATGTGTTTCTGGATTACAGGGTCTAATGCAGCGTATGTCTGAGCGAGTTCTATGCTAATTGTGTTTGGCTCCTCTTCTTCTATGTCATTTCTGTTGGGAATGAATGGTGGCATGGTGGGTCTCAGTGAATAGCTTTGGGTAGAATGCTCAATCTCAGAATGGTGTGAAAGAGTTTCTTTTCTGCGGGTGACTTTTTCATGAGTATGATGACTGCTAATGTTTTGGAGAGCCTTCAGGATTATCTGGTTGGTCTCATCAAATTTCTTGTTGGTCTGTTTCATAAATGTCCGAAACTCATCTCTCATGCAATCATTTTCTGTGTTGTTATTACTGGAACCTCTCCGATGGTATGTTTTCATGGTGTCTTATGGATGATAGAGAGGTGCTCTGATACCACTGTGATGGCCCGTTCCCAAACGAATCAACTCTTTGTGATCCTGAAGAATCTCTGATATCCGATGCAGGAAAACTGGAAATCATGTTTTGAGACACTCCTCTACTTTCAATATCAAACACAAGATAAGTGGAGTTTCCGGAGTTTGTGACTCCTCTGAATCTGCCCGATCTAGGCGTAGACTGTTCCCGGTTGGAGATGCTCCTTCGATGGCAGAAGGAATGCTTATTCCTGCGGAGAATAGATTAGATTCACTTATTCTGCTCTTTGGGACTTGTCCGTGGCTTTGACGTTTGGTGGAGATTTGTCTTCGCAAGAGTCTCTCCTTCCGTAAACCTGTGATGATCCCTATTTTACCTTTACGTAATCTTAAATATCTTCATGGTGGAAGATTGCGACCTTCTTCAATCGATATATTCCTCCTATATGAAGAGTTGCGTCTCTTGGATGTCTACAATAAACAACGATTATTATTAATTGTATAGTTATTTAATATGATTATGTTTAAATGTATAATGTCTATATATTTTTAATATATGCTTGCATAAATATGCGTAATCTGCTTCCAATATGATGGAGGATTATGAAGTATTCCAACGAGATTGCAACATGCTACAAATTAAAGAAACAAAAGGAGAAGAAGAAGACGAGGCATCAACGAGCCAAACATTTCCTCTAGAATATGGAGAATACAAAGGAGTGGCCACGACACACTAGCACACAACTTTGAAAGGGACAAGATGATCAAGTATGAAGATCCGAACATGGAGAAGGTAAATCTGGGAGAAGAGGATAATCCCCGAACAATTCTAGTTGGAGACGACTGGAGTCTAGTGTTAAGGGTGATGACATTTAAAATCTTCGTAGAGTACAAAGACGCCTTCGCATGGACATACAAAGATTTGAAGGGTGTGCCTCCTAAATTGTGTGCACAAAATTTCCTTAGTACTTGGAGCACGACTCGTATAGAGGAGACCATATTGAATGAATAAAAACTAAGTAGCCGAATCGTTGCTCCCAGGGCATCGTTTCAGAATCAGAATCATTTTGGAAATGGAAACAAAATCGAATCGTCCAAGAATTAGATTTTTACTCGTGGGTTTGATTTGCCTTTTCCAAAAGGATTCCAAGTGTTTCATGTGGTGACGTGGTGATTCTTAAACGTTTCATTGACCGTTTTCAACTTGAGCATTGACTTTTTCATCATTTTTTGCGAAAATTAGGGCGACGAAACACAAATTTAGCGTGTTTTGTTTGGCGTTTTTCATTTATTTTATCTGTTCATTTTATTCCTTGACGTTTCAACTGGGTGTTTTGTTTTATTTTCGTGACAACAAATAAATGGCGAACCAGAGTCTTCTTCCCCGAGCATTGAGCAGAAAGCACAAAGGCAAAAGATACCATGTGGAGTGAAGGAGAAGCTGCATCGACTGTGAAGGAAAACGTGCCGCGCCGACTAGGTAGGCTTTCGACATTTTTCATTTTTGTTACAGTGTTTTTTTAATTTTATTTTTTAGGTTAAGTTTAATTTTTTTAATGTATATAACTATAAGTTTAAACTATGATTATTTCAAATATGAAATGCACAAAATATGATTATTTTTTTATTTCATAATATATATATATATATTAATATAAATTTATTTATAATAATTAATACATATATAATTTTAAAATATAATTTTACATATTTGATATTTTTGATTTCATAATATGATAATAACATATAAAATTTATTATTTTACCCTTTTTTTTTTTGATCGGTGAATTATTTTACAATTTTGTTTATAGTCTTATTATATATATAATTAAATTATTAATAATATACCAATATATATTATATAATTAAATAATTTTTTAAAATATAATATTCATATATTAAAATTATATAATTTAAAAAAAATATAATTTAGTATTTAATATTTACGTTTAGATTTAGAATTTTAGATAAAAACTTTATTATTTAATTAATTAATTTAATCGAACTTCTCTTAACAATTTACTTGTAGGTTTGTTGCACGTAGCGTCGTAGAGAAACATGGTAGATAGTTCAGCTTCCATCGGCAATACTAATCCCTCATTCAAATTTGACCTGGCTTCACCGCTATGGAGACATGTAGAAATTGTAGAGCAAATTCCAAGTGGGGGGACGTGTTTGGAAATGCCCCAGGTGTGAAAAAAAATACACTAGTTCCTATAGCCGGGTGAAAGCGCATTTGTGTACAACTACTGGGAAGGGAATTAACGCATGTCCAGGAAAACCTGGAAAGCCTATAACACGTGAGAAAATAGTAGAATATATTGTGGAGCAAGAGGAAGCAGATGCAAGGTTTCAAAATAAAATGGGGCATCCATTGAGTACAGGAAAGGGCTCAAAGATGCCATCTACTTCATCTCACACACATATTGGTCGTCTTGACATTGTAGTAGAAAGCCATCCCTTTTTGAGAGAAAATGAAGTTGAAAATGTCAATGAGGCTGATGTTTGGAAGAGAGCAAAGGGACCGTTGGAGAAGGCATTTAATAAGGATGCAAGATAGCTTGTTGACCAAGCCATTGGAAGATGCCTCAATGCAAATGGTGTCTCTTTCAATGTTGTTCGAATATGTTATTGGCAAGACATGATAAGAAAAGCAAATGAAGCTCCAAAGGGGTACACACGCCTAGGTTATGAGAAGGTGCGTACCACTATATTGTCAAAGGAGGTCAAACATATAGAAGATGCATTATATCCCATCAAGGCCTCATGGAAAGAAACATGTGTGTCTATTATTTCTGATGGATGGAAGGATGCAAAAAATAGACCATTGATTAATGTGATTGCAGTGTGCCCTAAAGGGGCAATGTTTCTAAAAGCTGTGGATTGTGAGGGGCAAGTAAAGGATGCACAATTTATTGCTGACATCCTTATATGGTGCATTAATGAAGTGGGACCTTAAAATGTTGTCCAAGCTGTAATAGATAATGCGAAGAATTGCAGAGCTCCTGCTATGATAGTTGAGTCATGATTCCAACATATATTTTGGACACGTTGTGCCATGCATTCCCTCAACCTTATGCTACAAAAGTTGGGTACAAAAATAGATTGGATCAAACAAGCCTATGCTGAAGCTGAAGAGATCCAAATGTTCATAACAAATCACCACATGTCGCAAGCTATCTTTAGATCATTCTTGCAACTAGAGCTACTCAAGGTAACTCAAACTTCAAACATTGCATTTTTTTAATGTTATGTTTTACTTCAATAATTTATTTTGAAATAGGTGGCTGAGACTAGATTTGCATCCAACACAATCGTCTTGATACGACTTGTGAAGGTGCAAGAGGCGCTTTCTGCTATGGTCATTAGCCAATCATTGTCTATATGGAGGCGATCAAACAGTGAGAGGGCAGCAAATATAAAACATAAGATTCTAGATGACATTTGGTGGGATCGGGTGGAATATCTTCTTGCTTTCACCGAGCCGATATTGAGCATGATATGCTTTACTAACATGGATAAGCCATGCTTGGGGGAGGTTTATGATGGCATCGACTCAATGCTTGAGAATATGAAAACCATCATATGTGAAAAAGAGCAAGATCCTGAAGAAACCTTCTTCAAAGAGGTGCATGCAATTTGTTTTGACTGATGGAACAAAATGACTACCCCACTCCATCTTCTTGCCATCGCTTTGACTCCAAAATTTTACAGCCCCCAAGTCCTTGCTATACCAAACAGATTGCCACAATTCAGAAGTCAACGAAGGGTTTAAGAAAGCTCTTGTTAAACTCTTCCCTAATCTTGAGATGGAAGATACAGTTTCAACTGGAATCGCTAGTTTTGTTGACTCTAATAATCAAAGTCCGTTTGCTATCCGTGACAAATATAAGAAGGATGCTCACTCTTGGTGGTACCTCAATGGCTACAAGATGCCACACCTCCAGGTTCTTGCAATAAAAGTCTTATTTCAAGTAAGTTTTAGCTTTTTAACTTTTATCATTTAAAAATTTAAAATTAAAATGCGTTATTTTCAAATTTGAAGTTTGATTTATAATTTTTTTAATTTAACAACTCTAATGAGAGCTCCCTTTGCTTCAATAGGTTGCTAGTTCTTTGGCTGAGCGGAATTGGAGTATATACTCCTTCATCCACTTAATGAAGTGCAATCGATTGGCATCAAGCAAAGCAAAGGAGCTAGATTTTGTTCATTCCAACTTGCGCCTTCTTACTCACAAAGAGGATGAGTACAAAGAAGGGGCAGCAAAGATGTGGGATGTAGAATCGGAGCGAGCTGACCTAGATCTTTCTTTGGCTGCAATTACACAATCTTCTTCAATTTTTGCGGAGTCAAGTAGTCAACATACTTTTAGCGCAAGTGCTAATGTGGCTCCACCATCTAATGTTAATGTTGATGATGATCTTAGTCTTGATGATGAGCCATTTGATGCAATTGCAGATTAGTGAATTGGTTACTATTTGTATTTTTTAAATGTTAAACAATGATAATCTATGATGACATTCAAGTTTGATCCTTTTGATATTGAAAACTGAATTTAAATTAGTATATTATGTTTCAAATATTGAAATTTGTCATGGTTTTGTTTATCATATGTATTGGTATATGACATTCTAAACTTAATTTTGTTTCTAGGTTGCATAAATATATATTTAAATATTTTATTATATTTTTGTATAGACGTACCCTATTCTGTACCCAACCCCCCAATTTTTTTTGCCGTACCCACGTACTTGTACCCATGTCCGTACTTGTACCCCATTTGGCAACTTAGAATAAAAACTATACGGCGAAAGGTACAAGAAGAGATTGAAAAGATGTTAGAAGCAGGGATCATCGTGAAGTTGAAGTCAGTGATTGGGTGTCACCAGTCGTGATATCATTAAAGAAGAATCTGAACAGATTTGAATATGAGTGGACTTCCAAAGCCTCAAAGCTGCGACCATAAAAGATCCCTTCTCGATCCCATTCACTGACTCAATATTGGAAGAAGTGGTAGGCCATGAAATCTACTCACTCATGGATGGGTTCTCAGGCTACAACCAGATAAGTAAAGCCGAAGAAGACAAATTGAAGACGATGTTTGTAGTTGAAGACAAAGTGTATGCATACAACCGGATGTCATTCCGTCTATGCAACACTTTGACGACTTTCCAAAGGATAATCTTAAACATATTCGACAAGATGTTGGTAGGGAACTTTAAGGTGTTTTTGGATGATTGGTCGATCTACAATGACGAAGAAACACACTTGAAGACTCTCCAAGAATGCATGGAGTGGTGTAGAGCAACACGACTGGCACTAAACCCAAAGAAGTGTCGATTCAAGGTGCCTCAAAGAAAATTACTAGGGCACATAGATTGTAATGCTGGATTGAAGACCGACCTAGATAAGATCTGAGTGATCGTATAGATGGAACTGCCCCAAAACATCACCGGGGTAAAATCATTCCTCGGCCATGCGGGTACTACGGAAGGTTCATTAGGAATTTTGCTTAGGTTTCATATCCATTGGACATACTCACCAAGAAGGGGCAACCGTTCGAATGGAAAAAGCAGAAGAAGTAGCCTTCAAGGAAGTAAAAGTATGGCTAATCAATTCCTCGATCTTGGTATACTCGGATTGGAACAAAGATTTCCATGTGCATGTCGAGGCTTCAAATTATGCAATTGGAGTGACACTGGTGCAAGTTAGCATACAAGGGTTGGATCACCCGGTATTCTTTGCTATTTGGCTGTTATTGAAGGCGGAGAAAAAATATAGTACGATGGAGAGGGAAGCTCTCAGGATGGTGTACGTGGTGTAGAAATTCAAACATTATTTATTGGCGACTCCCATCACGTGCTATGTGGCCATCATGCTTTCATGTACTTGGTCAACAAACCCATCATTCAGGGGAGAGCAAGCCGATGGCTTCTGCTACTATAGGAGTTTACATTCACCATAATCGTATGACCATGGTAGAGTCATGTCATCGTTGACCAACTATTGAGAATCTGATCTAGCGAGCCTCCTGAGGGAGTGAATGAAGACTTCCCAGATGCACACTTGTTTCAAATAGCAGCACTAGCCCCTTGGTACGAGAAAATTGGAGAGTGCCTGTCAACATCATCATTTCCGAGAGAGATGCCACCTACAGAACGAAGGAAACTAGTGCTCAAAAGTAAAACCTTCCAACTCATTAATAGGCTACTATACAAGATGGGATCAGACCAAGTACTACGGCGATGTGTCATGAAGGAAGAAATTCTTGGCGTATTGAAGGAGGCACATGAAGGATTGGCAAGAAACATATGGGGCTAGGCGCTATAGCATGAAAAATTGTGTTGGTAGGACTATGGTGGCCGATCGTAGATATAGATGCTCGAGAATGGGTGGTGGGATGTGACACATGTTAGAGAGTCGGCAAACCTCTGAAGAGGGATTTCATGCCACTCTTTCCATCTCATCCACAAGAATTATTTGAATGTTGGGGATTGGACTTCATCGGGCCACTAAGTGTTAGTCAATTATACCGATGTAGATATATAGTCGTCGCCACTAAGTACTTAACAAAGTTGGCAGAGGCTCAGGCACTGCCGAATAATATTGCATTGAGTACGACGAGATTTATCTATGAACAAATTTTCACAAGGTATGACATCCCAATACAAATCACTAGTGACAGAGGGAGACACTTTGTCAATCACGTCATTTGACTTATGACAATAGAGTTCAAAATCCTTCATAACTTGTCCAGTCTGTACTACCCAAGAGCAAATAGTCAGGCATAGTCCACCATCAAGGTACTTGTCTCCGTCATCCACAAGTCGTGAGGCATCGAGGAGGTGGATTGGGAAGAAAAGTTACTTGCCATACTATGGGCATACCGTACGACCTGCAAGGTAACCATTGGCCATACATTATTCTAGCTAATGTACGATCAGGAAGCAGTAGTGCCAATTGAGTGCATGGTACCAAGCTTGCGAATAGTAGTGGAAAATAACCTTGGCGATACATAGAGTTTGAAGGAGTGGTTGTTCTAGTTAAACAAGCTCGACGAATGACGAGTACTCACACAGTGGGCTATGGAGGCAATGCAAAAGCCAATAAAGTGCACATGACAAGCACCTTTGAATGCAAATTTTCAGCCGAGGCAATTAGTTCTCAAATATAACGGTCGTAACAAATTGAAGCCCGAAAAATTCAAAATGAGGTAGTTGGGGTTATTTAAAATCCGAGGACTCGGGGAGAACAGAGACATCAAATTGGAGAGATTAGATGAAACTCTGCTAAAAGACCCAATCAATGGATCCAAACTGAAAGTATACAAGGAGAGGACAGAAGAACCGGTTGCAATCAATATTCTTGAATACGCAACAAAAGAGGATTGGCCAGTAAGGGGGAATGCAACTGTGGAAGAACAAGAGTGGGGGATAACCGAAAGTCAATATGTACCAGAGGAAGACTGGACAACGCCAGGAGGAGAGAGAATGATTGAAGAGACTCTCGCTAGAAAAAGAGTTGAGGGAATTGCAATACCTAGGGTGCACAAACACTTAACCAATGCCCTATTAAGAACACTTGCAATTTGGAGAAGAGTATGGGGCCACTGGAAGTTTCATGCACCTTATGAAGGAGAGTGAAAGGGATACCTGTCGTATGAATTAGATGAAGAAGCCTTAAAGGAAAGACAAGAACAAGTAGAGAAAGAAGGAAAAGAACAAGTAGTGTAGAACAAAGAAGATTCAGATTTAGATGATGAGGATGAAGATGATTGGTATACAGAAAAAGGACTGTGTTTGAAAGCGATGATGATGATAGAAGACATGTTCATCGCCGCTGGGTCAGACAGATACAACGATGACATAGCCAAGTATGCCAAAGAAAAAAAGTGGGAGTTTCCTACACTTTGACTTTGTATGGGCTATTGTGAGTCATATCAAACCTAGCTGGACCACCGACAATGACTGGAGAGAACATCACTTGGTACCAGCAATATGGTGGATGGTACATTGATGGAAGTTTTGAAGGTACAGGACCTGCCCCATTAGTGGATAATTTTTTTGATTTGAAATATATGGGAATCTGTTGCGAGGAGGAATGCTACAAAAAGCCTCCTTTCTTGTGTAAATGGAGGTACACTTTAGAGGTAAAAGTTAGAAAAATTGACGAAATAAGGGACCAAAAGAGAAAAATTGAAAATGAAGAGGAAAAAATTAGTATTCCCCCTTAATTTTTTCAAGTTTTAATACAATAAAACCAACACCAAACCAATGATTAGCGTTAGCACCAAATACAAACCAGCTTTTAAATAACCCTCACCAAGAATGTTCACCAAGATCCTAGTGTGGGCGAGGTGATAGCATATGGTTCCGGGCAATGTAACGAGACTTGCCCAGACTCGCCAGGACTCGGCAAGTCTCGAGTCAAGTCACCTTGGCCGAGTCCTGGGGGCTCGGAGTCAGACTCGGTCGAGTCCTGGCTAAACTCGCTGAGTCTAGGAGAGTCCTGTTAGTAGGACTTGACAACAGACAGGGTTTGAAAATTGCAAAAAATTACATGAAATTTAAAGTTTTATTTTATTTTATTTTTTTACTTATTGTGAATGCAAAATGATGTATGCCATGAAGGTTTTGGCACTGCCCCTCGATCCAGCTGGGGGCGCTGCCCCCAGGCCCCTACAAGGGGTGTTGCCCCTTGACCTCACTGGGGGTGTTGCCCCTTGACCCTGCTGAGGGTACTGCCCCTAGACCCCCGCAAGGGGCGTTGCCCCTTGACCCCATTGGGGGTGTTGCGCCCAAACCCCTGCAAGGGGCGCTACCCCTTGACCTCGCTAGGGGCGCTACCCCCAGACCCCCGTGAGGGGCGTTGCCCGTCGACCCTACTAGAGGCATTGAACCTAGACCCCCACAAAGGGCATTGCCCATCAACCCCATTAGGGAAATTTCCCTGATACTTGAGATTATGACTACTACATCATCTAGGACCTATCTTAGACACATTCCTAGGAAGGATGCAAGCTCCTTTGAGCCATAGACTTCTAGTTATTGTTTTGAATCTTTTGATATGTCATATTTGTTTGGAACATTTGATGTCATGGATTTCATATTCCATGAGTTTTGTATACATTTGAGTATTTGACTATATATGTAAGTGTGCTATTTCCTTGAGCAACTTAGCTACAATTTGTGTTTATGCTTATATGATTGATATATACTTGTGTTGGTGACGAGGACCTTGATTGGGTAGACGGGGCGGATAGAGAGGTTGAGGTTATAGCCATGGCAGAGGAGGAGGCTAAAGCACGAGCAAACACATCCACAACTAATGTTGGTGAGGGTGGCATGGAGTCACAAGCAGAGACTATGGCTGACGTTTCTACACCATCTAGGACCCACCTTAGATGCCTTCGTAAGAAGGATGCAAACTCCTTTGAGCCATAGACTTGTAGTTATTGTTTTACTTTTGATATTTCATATTTGTTTGGAACATTTGATGTCATGGATTTCATATTCCATGAGTTTTGTATACATTTGACTATAATTTCCTATATCTAAGTGTGCTATTTCCTTCAACAACTCAGCTACAATTTGTGTACTTTATACTTATGTGATCGATGTATACTTGTGTATGTGATCAAATTTGCTTCTATTTAATGATATTATTGTGTCTTTAAGGTTTATTCAATAAAGGGTGCTTGAAACAAGTTTAAAATCCTTAAAACTCTCTAAATTTCTATGGTTTTTTCATTTTGCCCAATCTGCGTTGAGTCCAGGCACCGAGTCCGGAGTCCGGAGTCGAGTTACCCTAGCGGAGTCCAAGGCAATTGGAAATGAATTACAAAGCAATTGTAGGCGGTTGGCCGACCATGAATGGAAACAAATACAAATAGGCGGATAATTGACCATACAATTCCACACTACCACTTATGCAGCGGGGGCAATATTTTCCACTCTACCACTTATTTCGTGGGGGGAAATTAACAAGAATAAAGATAATTATTTTAAAATCAACCACTTCTTCGTGGGAGTGTATACAAAATTATTTAATTTGCAGCAATAAACAAAATAGCTGTTAGTACTACTAATCAGCTTTACAATGAAAGAATTTCAGCTGCAAACAACAAGATAAGCTTCCAAAATCCATAGTTAGTTAGAGCAATAAACCTCTAACAATTACAATGCTATAATGATATAGAAATGAAACTCAAACCAGCATTATCTTAACATGCATGTCATTATCTTAATATGCATGTTACCTCATCCTGAAGCTCTCCAAAAACCCAGAGAACTCCACCAGACATGCGTTAGAAACTCATACATGCAGACCTTCGAAAATGCATCTGAAATTGGAAACCCTAATTTCTGCTCCTGCTTAGCCTACAGGTTTCCAAAAATAGGCTAAATCCAAATGAAGAGTATAGGGTTTAATCGGGGACATTACAAAAAATTAAAAAACAAAAAGCAAAAAAAAAGACAAAGGAGAAAGTGATGGGAGTGGAAAAGATAGAAAAATTAAAAATCAAAAAATTATTAAAGGGGAGAGAAAAATATTAAAATAAAAGTGAAAAACATGAAAAAATTAAAAGTGAAAAAATTAAAAATGCTAGAGTATTGGAAAAAAAAATATTAAAAAGAATGAAGGCATTGACAAAAGGCACATGGGATAAAAAGAGTTGTCAAAATTCACAAAGAGCAAATCGCACAGGACAAATAAGGGTTACTGTGCGGCGGGGTTGACAGAGTTGGAGAGCATAGTGAAGGAAGCGTACGACCTTCCGTACGATACAAAAAAGACTTAATTGCAAAGTAGAATAGAGTAGGTCATCCAACATATGGACAACCCAACGAATGTTATCACCGTAAGGAAGCAATTAAGGATCATACGGTGAGGGTGCTTGAGGCAGGTCGTACAATAAACAAATACACAGATTGTACGACGTATCACTACTTAGAAGAGTTTGTTTGAATCGTATGACACACCACAATCAGCAAGAAGGGGGAGAAATTACTTGGTTGTATAGTAGAAATTGTGCTTGATTGTACGACCAAAAATGTGCTTGAGCAGAACATGTTTGGTTGTGCAACACTTGACTGTGAGACAATAGGACAAGGGTGTATGGGATAGAAGTCAGGGGCGAGAGCTAGCCGTACGGGTGAAGAGTTGGCAAAAACCACATCAAGTACGGGGCTAAGGTGAAGAGTACGAGACTCACAAAAATCAACAAACTAGACCATACGGCATATGGGTAAGCAAGGGGATTGTAGAAAGGACAATCGTACGGTATTGGAGAAATCCACAGCAACTTGTGCAGTGGTGTAAAATGGTGAGTGGGCAAGTGGGGAATTTTGGTTGTGGTAACAGTCTTCAGCAGAGACATCAATTATTTAAACCACATCAGGAAGTTCATTGCAAATAGTTCTTGCAGCCATGGATGCAAGCAGTAAAGGAAAGAAAATTGTACATTACAAGCCAAACATTGCATCTATAAAATAGAGCAAAAGGAAAATAGATGTGGAGGTTAGGGTTGACACACTCACCTTGGACAGCTTAACCGGGAGTGAATGCAAACAATGGTCAGGATGATCACGTCCTCAAGGTGGCCCGTTGGCATGCCTAGGTAGATAAAGTACTATTACTTGCATTTTTTAGCGTTCAAAAATTCGAGCCACTCCTCAAGGCGATAGTGAACAATTACTGTAGGTATGCACACAAGTTAGTCATAGATTATGTAATGGCCCCTCTCTAGTCAGTGGATTGGGAGTTAGGGTTAGCCTATGACTTTGGTCCTTGTAGGCTAATGAGATGTTTAGGGGACCCTTTGGAGGGTATTCGGTTTCTTTAGCAGGCTTGGGCATCCATTTTAGCATATACAACTCAATGACTTAGTATTGGTTGGTAGGCCTTACGAAGGTAGTTTTGGAGTACATTGTTCCTACTTACTATTTATAATAAGTTATACAAGGATCAGTAGTCACCACGCTAGTAGTTGGGAATTATGTTTGGATCACTCTCAGGGGTTGTTGTCAGATTATTGTTGAGAGTTGGCAATTTAATTATATTATTAAAGTCAAAATTACTTTAATAATATTAATTATTAAAGTGACTTTAACATTATAAAGTGACTTTTAATAAAGTTATTATTTTAATGATACTTTATAAGATATTTTATTAAAAGTCAAATATTTTAAAAAGCAACATTAAAATATTATTTTAGTGTGCCAAATTGTAAAAGTGGGTGTGGGATTTTGGAGGAGAAGGTTTTAAGGCAAAAACAAATAATATTTTATTCATTCATTGTTTATTTGCAAAAATGGAGAGAGCTGAGCAATAGGGTTTGCTTGCTTGGAGAATCAAGCTATTCTAAGGACAAAATCCCTCGAATAGGACAGAGTTTGCAGGTGAGAGACCACCCAAGGACTCTTGATTGAATAATCTCACATCAGGGATTATTATTTGTGCATTCAGTAGATTTAGGGGAAAATAATAAATCACACTTGTAGGGTTCTTATTGCAGATCAGAATTGCTGATCAGAGAATAAAATAGCAGGTTACTATTGCTAATTTACTTCTTTGACTTGGCATGTGGGAATTGCAAGCTCATTGTACACTTAAAAGTCATGTGGGAATCCTCCAAGTTTGCCATACTGATCAGATGTGTCTATCATAGCAGGCCGTACATATCTGCCAAGCTGTGAGGGTTTTAGCAGCAGAAAATGCCATCCTTTGTTCGCACATGTGAACCCTACAACCAGGCCGTACATCATGAAAAACACGTAGGGGTTTCAGATCAGATTCAGCCAAGATTGAGGGCAGCAATTGATCTGTTTGGAGTTGTCCTGGTTAGCCAAGCACATAAGCACCAACATTGAGGTGAAATTATGGCATTATGAGGAATGACATCAAGGGTTTGAGGAAATCAGATTGCTGATTTCAAAAATGACATTTGTGACCTTGCTTTCCAGCACATGGGTATGTTCCAAAATTGTTTATGATGCAATAAAATAAATTGGGTTGTTATCACTTTATGCATTTCCTTTATTATTTAGCATGTTTGCGATTATTTCCTTTTGCTGCAACATTCCTAGCAAAAAAACCAAAAAAAACTCAGAAAATGAACAAAAACCAAAAATTAAAGAACTGAAACCCTAGGGGGACATCATAGTGGTATTAGAGCACAAAATCTCCTGCTAGCCTGTGTGGTTAATTCATTAGTGAATAGGATCAGGTGTATAACAGAGGTTCACGACAGTGGAAACCTTTGCAGTTGGAAGGTCAAACTATTACAGGTGCATTGGGTATTGATAGTTCTTCAGAGTTACACATGCATTTATCCAATGATAGTGAGAGCATTGCAGGTGCAATGGTAGATAGGGATAAAGGGCGTGTTGGTTCACTTACCCCAAATTCCAGAGCATAGCGGAAATTCAATACTATGATGGATATGATGGCAACGCTCTTGCATAAAATGAACTAGACTCTTACTCCTGGCCATTGAGGACGTCTTGAGGATACTAGTTGTTCCAACCCACAGCCTGAGGATAGGAAGAGGACCCACTCTTCCCCACGTCTAGGCTTGTACAACCTACTTTCACACGTAGGGCTAAGGCACATGTTGGCCCAGAGCAGCCTCCTGAACAACTGGTGTCCATGGTTGATGAGATCAGGGCCAGCCATGCAAAGTACATTTCACTTCCTCCTGATATTAGGAATTTATTGACTTTTGATTAGTTCCTAAACTAGAGGAGACATAGTAGTGGCAGTTGGCAGGTTAGAGACCAAAGCACCACAAGGGACCAAAAATCTCCAACAGGCAGTGGGCAAGATTACTGTGGAGCATTTCGATGGTGGAAATAGATGCACAACTCGTGCCTGGGTTCAAAAGTTAGACAATTACCTCTCCTTGCGGCCCATGCCTGAGGAAGAGGCAATCGGGTTTTCCACATTGCATTTGGATGGCCTAGCTCACGAGTGGTGGTACCACAAGTTGGTAACATTGGGACATAGGTCAATCACTTCTTATGATGAGTTCTCTAATAAACTCATCAAACGCTTTGATAGGAGAGATCCAAAGGTTTTCTTTCGAGAGCTTGCACAACTCAAGTAGATTGGATCATTGGAGTTTACATTTTAGAGTTTTAGCATTTATCAGTGATGGTTACAGGCATCTCTGAGAGGAGATTAGCGGTACTTTTTAGTGAAGGTCTTTCGGAACCTTTATGTTTATGGATCAAAGCTTTTGATCCACCCAAAGAGTAAGTTTTCGTTGAAACCATTTCCTTTCTCAAAGGATAAAATACAAAATAAATTTTCAGACCAGCAAGGGAAAACATTTCAAAAACCCAATGAAGACACCATAAAAGACTTTAGAATAGAAAAGTTATGCTTCAAATGTAGAGGACCTTGGGAATCGGGTTATAAGTGTCCTTCCAAGGGTAATGTAAATCAAATGGAATAATTATTTGCTAATAAATTAGATTCTTAAAATTCAGAACATCAGAGTGATTAGGAAGAAAATGATGAAGATAGTGCATCCGAAGAGACAAAAAAGGAAAGGGAAGAAGCACCACGTACAACACAACTCTTGAGTATTTAGAGAGAGGGATCCTTTAGGATTAGAGGGGTCTTGAGTGGGCAGCGGGTGATTACTTTTCTTGATATAGGAGCCACTCATAACTTCATAGATGAGGGGCTGGTTGCTAAATGTGGCCTCAAGACTGAGGAGTTCGAGGGATTCAGGGTGAGAGTAGCTGATGGGTTCAAACTCAAATGTAATTGGAGGATTCCAAATCTCACATTGCAGTTGAATGACTATAAGTTCCAGGTAGATTTCTATGTTGTTGGCATGGGAGAGATGGATGTTGTACTTGGCATGAAGTGGCTTCATGCTATTGGTGAGTTAACCCTCAACTTGCGAGCTATGGAGATGAAATTTGAGGTTAATGGTAGAAAACATGTGTTGAGTGGTATGTTAGATGGGAGTCTTCGGTTTATTTCGCTCAGGAGGATGGAGAGATTGATTAAACATGATCAAGTTGAGTGGGCTACAAAGTGTTTCACCTTGCCATCACAGGTAGAGTAGCATAAGCATGATTATCCACCAGACATACAAGCATTGAGGGACAAACACAGTAAGTTGTTTGAGAGCTTACCACATGGGAGACCTCCCGACAGGGGAATTGATCACATTATAAAGCTAGAGGACGGAGCCAAGCCGGTCATTATCACTCCCTACAGGCATCCCAAGAGGATGAAGGATGAGATCGAGAAGACGATTAAGGAACTTCTGGAGATGGGTCACATTAGACCAAGTAAAAGTCCCTTTGCGTCGTCCATTGTTCTAGTGAAGAAAAAAGATGGCACCTTGTGGATGTGTATTGATTACAGAGCATTGAATAAGAGGACAATTAAAAATAGGTACCCAATTTTGTGGATTGATGAGTTGATCGATGAGTTGCACGGAGCATGTTTTTTCTCCAAGATAGATCTTCGATCCGGATATCACCAGATTCGGGTTAGAGAGGAGGATGTGGAGAAAACAATGTTTCTTTGTAATTATGGACACTTCGAGTTCTTGGTTATGCCTTTCGGCCTAACCAATGGTCCTGCCACTTTTCAATCCTGTATGAACAGGGTGTTTAGGGATTAGCCGAGGAAGTCAATCCTCGTCTTCTTTGATGATATATTAGTCTTTAGCAGGACTTGGGTTGATCATTTGGCACATTTGGGTTTAGTGTTGGGCACTTTGGAGAGAGAGTCTCTATATGCCAAGGAATCAAAATGTGATTTCGGCATGAGAGAGTTGTTGTATTTGGGTCATTTCATTAGTGTTGAGGGAGTCAAGATGGATCTAGAGAAGGTTAAGGCTATAGTTGACTGGTCTGAACCTCACACAACTTAAGGGGTTCTTTGGACTATGTGGTTTTCACCATTGCTTCGTCAAGGGCTTTTCACAATAGGCAACTCCACTTACAGACTTGATGAAGAAGGGGCATTTGTTTGGACTCCAGGGGCACAATAGTGCTGTGATAAGCTCAAGGAGTTATCACATTTATGATAAGGAAATGTTAGCCATAATGCATGCCTTGGCTAAATTCAGATTGTATTTGGTGGGCAACAAAATTGTGGTGAAGATAGATCATAACAACTTGAAGCATTTCCTAAGTCAGCGTGGCCTCAATGATTGACAACAAAAATGGTCCAGCAAATTGCAAGCATATGATTTTGACATAGATTATGTCAAGGGTAAGAAAAATGTAGTTGCTGATGCTCTTTTGAGGAGACCTTACTTCTGCTCTCTAGGTGAGGTTGCAGATGATTGGAGAGATTTGATTGCAGTCGAGTATGCTAAGGATAAGTGGGCTTCTGATCTTATTGATGGTACAATTGCAAATGATAGGACACCCTTGTAAATGGCCTCATCATTTATAAAGGGAGTATTTTTCTTGTGTCTGGATCCTCTATGAGGAAGAGGATAATGAGAGCTTTTCACAATGTTCCCATTGCAGGTCATCCTGGTTATTTCAAAACCTACAAATAGATTAGGGAACAATTCACCTGGAAAGGGCTCAAATCAAACTTGCTCAAATATGTGAGAAAGTGTCCTACATGTCAGTAGAACAAACAAGAACACTCTTTCACTGCAAGATTACTACAACCCCTACCCATTCCTAGCCAGAAGTGGGAATGCATATCCATGGATTTCATCACGGGTTTGCCCAAAGCTCAGAGCAGGGACTACATATATGTGTTGGTTGATAGACTCACAAAATTTGCACATTTCTTTCTAGTTTCAGCCACCTACTCAACAACATAGGTTGCTGATTTATTTTTCAGAGAGGTATTCCAACTACATGGGTTGCCTCAGAGTATAGTGAGTGATCAGGACAACAAATTCATGAGTCATTTTTGGCATAAGCTATTCAAACTCAGTGGCATATAACTCATTTTGAGCACGAGATACCACCCACAAAAGTATGGACAAACAAAAATAGTTAATAAATTGGTGGAGGGATACCTCAAGGACTACATTGTGGGGTAGCAGAAGGCATGGGTCAAGTGGTTGCATTTATGCGAGTATTGTTATAATACAACATACCACATGTCTATACAGATGTCACCATTCATGGCACTCTATGGCTATGACGCTCCTAACTTCCTGGACTTGTTATTTGGAGATAGTAGGGTGCCTAGTGCGAAGGATTTGTTATAGGACAGCCAGGAAATCATGAGGTCCTTGAAGGAGAATATACAAAAGGCACAAAATCAATAGAAACAGTATGCAGATCAGTGCAAAGTTGAGTGTTCCTTCGAGGTGGGTGACATGGTATATCTTATGCTGCAGCCTTACAGGCAATCCACTCTCAGAAAGAGTGGCATTGATAAGCTTAAGCCACGTTACTATGGTCCATTTCAAGTCTCAAAGCAGATTGGAGAGGTGGTTTATGAGCTGGAGTTGTCGGCAAAGAGCAGGGTACACAATGTGTTTCATGTGTCTCGCCTCAAGAAGGCATTGGGGCACAACGTTAAACCTTCTACAACATTACCACCCTTGGATGAGGAGGGGAAATTGATTCTTATTCCCGAGGCTATCATTGTCACCAAAGAGTGTAGTTTGAGGAGAGTTATCAAGGAATACTCGGTAAAGTGGATGGACCTACTTGTAGAGGATGCAACTTGGGAGAACGAGGAGATATTGCAGCATCCTGAGTTGAGATTGCTTGAGGACAAGCAATTTTAGGGAGGGCGAACTGTAATGTCCCCTCTCTAGTTTGTGGATTGGGAGTTAGGGTTAGCCTATGACTTTGGTCCCCATAGGCTAACGAGATGTTTAGAGGACCCTTTGGAGGGTATTCAGTTTCTTCACCAGGCTTGGGTATCCATTTCAGCGTATACAACTCAGTGACTCAATATTGGTTGTTAAGCCTTACGAAAGCAGTTTTGGAGCACATTGTTCATACTAACTATTTATAATAAGTTATACCAGGATCAAAAGTCACCATGCCCACAGTTAGGAATTATGTTTGGATCACTCTTAGGGTTGTCAGATTATTATTGAGAGTTGGCAATTTAATTATATTATTAAAGTCAAATTACTTTAGTGATATTAATTATTGAAGTGACTTTATAATTTAACTTTATAAAGTGACTTTTAATAAAGTAACATTATAACTTGGCATTGTAAGGGAAATAAAGTGACTTTCAAGAAAGTACTATTATTTTGATGATACTTTATAAGATATTTTATTAAACGTCAAATTTTTAAAAGCCAACATTAAAATATTATTTTAATGTGCCAAATTGCAAAAGTGGGTGTGGGATTTTGGAGGAGAAGGTTTTAAGGCAAAAACAAATAATTTTTATTCATTTATTGTTTTTTTTGCAAAAATGGAGAGAGCTGAGCAATAGGGTTTGCTGGTTTGGAGAGTGAAGCTATTTTGAGGACAAAATCCCTTGAATAGGATAGAGTTTGCAGGTGTGAGAAACCACCCAAGAACTCTTGATTGAATAATCTCATATCAACGATTATTATCTGAGCATTCAGTAGATTCAGCAGAATCAGATTTATAGGGTTCGTAGATTAGAGAATAAAATAGCAGGTTACTATTGTTGATTTACTTCCTTGAATTGGCACGTGGGAATTGCAAGCTCATTGAACACTTAACAGTCACGTGGGAATCCTCCAAGGTGGCCGTACTGATCAGATGTGTCTATTATAGCAGGCCGTACATATCTGCCAAGGCATGAGGGTTTTAGTAGCATAAAATACCATCCTTTGTTGGCACGTGTGAACCCTCCAGGCAGGCTGTAAATCATGAAGAACATGTGGGGGTTTCAGATCAAAGTCAACCAAGATTGAGGGCAACAATTGATTTGTTTGGAGTCGTCTTGGTTAACCAGGCGCATAAGCATCAACATTGAGGTGAAATTATGGCATTACAAGGAATGGCGTCCAGGGTTTGAGGAAATCAGATCGCTGATTTCAAAATGAGACTTTTGACCTTGGTTTCTAGCACATGGGTATGTTCCAAAATTGTTTATGATGCAATAAAATAAATTGGGTTGTTGTGAGGTTATGCATTTCCTTTATTATTTAGCATTTTTGCAATTATTTCCTTTCCTGCAACATTCCTGACAAAAAAACCAAAAAAAAATCAGAAAATGAACAAAAACCAAAAATAAAAAAACTCAAAACCCAAGGGGACATCATAGATTACAAAGGGTGCACTGTGGCATTTTTGCTTTGGCTAGTTGACTTTCAGAGAGTTTTTGGGATTCTAGCAACAAGTAGAACGGTGAACAAACCAATCAGAAAGTTCACCCTTCAGCATAAGGACACATTGGTGAAGAGGGTTTGCAGACCCGATCTCACCCAACATGAGAGAGATAGTATTTGGAATGCTGGTAACTGAGGGTTGAGGAAAAACTTCTTGGCCACATCGGAGTGGAAGTACATTATGGACTTGATGAAGTGTAGACTAATGGTGGCTAGCAGAGCTACAAACGTCGCAATATGGATGATCGATTATATGATAGGGCTCAACATCAGGAAAGTGTACAATTGGTTGAGGCTGCTATTTGAGAGAATCAGGGAGTTTCAATCACAAAAGAATAAGTTGTTCTATATGATGCAACATGTGATCGCCCTCTTATTAGACGCCATCCATTTGTAAGTCCTTGCTAACAAATGTGGGAAGTTACAACTAGTGGCTCAAATAGACCCAACATTCTCGATTGCATTTTATTGGACATCCTTGGACATTGCCATTGAAGGAGAGGAGTCATCCCAGCTGAGGAGGAAGAGGAAACATAGGGAAGCATTAGCTATGAAGGAGGCATCGGGTGACAGTGTAGAGGAGGAGCCCATTGAGTTGTCTTCCTCAACATCGGTCACCACACCTCCGACAAAAGAGGAGGTATCACTGGCAAGGGATGCACAATCAACACCAGACATGGACATAGACGAAGCAATCCCGATGACGACCACCACCAGCCTACCACACCTATAGCCTGTTGGGTGAAAATTTTGTAATCCCTTTTAATAGATTACAAAACTTCATTTCAGCCACAGTTATGTGAGAATCTCTCCTCTCGGAAAGGGGAGGTGCCCTTCTTACTACTTATTGAAACTAAGGAAAACTAATCAAATATTTACAACAATGTACACTACAATAATGATATGGGGGTGTGTCACATTCATGATTCTTTTTTTTCTTCAGAAAATATGTTTTACAATGTTTCACAATTTTAATCTCTGGATGCAATACAACTTCAAATTAAAACTAAGCAGTAATTCCAATATTCCTATCTTGTCAAAGCAAAGTCTAGGAATACCAGCATGATAAAGACAAGTAACAAACAAGAAAGCTCACAAAGGCGCAAAGTCATTTCGAAGTTTCCAATAGTGAACTCTTCAAAATAGTAACCGGCATTGTAAAAGAAGCACAAAGTCTTCGATATACTTCACAATTAATCCCATGAGCAGCATGAATAAATATAAGCACAAAGTCTTATAGAGAATTCACCAATAATATCAACAATATCACAATTTCAAGCAATGGGTGTAGCTCAAAGTCTACACAGATTTACTCAAGAGCCCTTCTATCCCAATTACTAAACACTATCAGTTCAATCAAATAACAAGATATTTGTCCCCAACACAAAGTTTGGTGTGCAACTTAGCTTCTTTATTGATCAAAAATAGATTCACAAAAATGAACTCAAAGTTTCAATAGTTTCTTCACAATTGGGCAACACTCCGTTGCATAAGATAAAAGGTAAAAATTACAATAGAATCCTCTCATATTTATAGATGGGAGAGGAGAGCTAATCTAGGAAAAACCTTAACCAACTAGTTGACTTATTCAAAAATGTTGTCCATGAATGTAGGAGAACATCTTAGTTTTTACATGTAATTACATTTTTCAAAATGTGAAATATTCCGAGCCAAATTTTTTTCGTTTTTTCAATTGCAAGTTTACAAACAAACGCACCTGTTAAGGTTAGATCTAAACCAAAATGATGCTGAAGCAACTCTAACTAGAATGTACACCAGGATCCCGATGTGGGCAAGGTGTGAGCATTGGTCAGAGGATCTGAATTGAAATGCTTATGCAAAAACTCTAACCAAGAATGTGCCCGCGAAGGACAATCATATGGTCAGAGGATCCCTATCACTAATAAGCTGAAATAACTCGACGTCAAGAATGTGCTTTCCAAACCGAGATGGAATGGGAGCTACCATATGACGGAGATGCTAAGAATTACAATGCGGTTAAGGGAAATAAGCTAGAATGCGGAAAGTAACTCGACACCCAGAATGTGCTTTCTAACCCGGAATGGGAAAGGAGCTACCATAGGGCGGAGATGTAAGATATTACAAGGCAATTACAGAATGTAAAGATGAGCATTACAAATCAGATAATTAAGCAAGATTAAAAACTGCTGCCAGTACTACTGTCAGCTTACAATATGATAGAGAATTCGCCTGCCAAGAGCATAGAGTTAGAACAATTCAACGAGCATTTAGATATAGAATTCTCCTTGCTTAATGGAAATACCAAACTGATTTCTTCTCTCAAAAACCAGATTTAAGATTCTGATCAAATCAGATCTGCACTTTTAAATGCAAAACCAGCAACCCTAAAATCCACTAAAATGCTCACAACTCACTCAATACTTGTCAGAATGACATGAGACTTGATGCAAACGAATGCTAGGATGATGACAATGAAGACTAGACAAAGAAACAGCTGACAAATTGAAGTATTTTTTTTTCTAAACACTTGCCAGGCGGAACAGAATGGTACAGCCTCTAGAAATGTTCTACCAACAAGATAAAATCAGATTCTTCATTATAAATCACCAAAATTTGCACAAATGGGCGCCTAGGGCATAGAAATGGTTCTAGCCAATACCCAGAATGAATATATTTTTATTTTTTGACTTATGAGCAAATACAACATGCAGCTATACTAAATCAGCAACTCCAGAACTTCATTAACATGCTAGAAATTGAACTACAAATGCAAAATAACTACTACAATGCAAAAATCTCACTACAAAATCCACTCAACTACAAACTAACTCTCCACTAGTTGCTATCTTTCAAGCAAGAAGTCGAGCCAAGGCTAGGAGGCATTCATTCCTCGAAGCAATCCCAATACCATTTCGGCAGCATAACATTACTCAAGTCATAAGATGATAAAATGAAGAGAGAAGGCCTTCTTTTATAGACTTAGTAGAGAATCTCTAGATGCTTCTAGAAAGTGCGCCCTTTTTCCAATTTGAATTTGACTTCATTTTCCCTCCAAGAGTGGCGTCCCTTTTTAAGAGCAAAAATAAATCTTTTAATAAAATAATATCTCCCTCAAAGTTGGCGTCCAAATCCTCTAGCTAAAATTTGGCCTTTAGAAATATTAAAATATTTCCTCCATGTGAAAATACCCTTCAATGTCCCCCTTTTAAAGACAATATTAATTCATGATGCTAGAACAAGGAATTATAATGTTAAATTATAACATTATAATATAAAATATCTTATATCACCATGGAAATGCATCAGAAGCCACATTCAACCATACCGTCTGAACAGACTGCCATAGTGAAGCCTACTGATTAGGAGTCAACAAATCAATTGCTAAAAATAGAATTTACTAAAAATAGTAAATCCATGTAATTGCTCAGAATGCCGAACCGAAACCACCAACGCGAAGCTCTCTGAAAACCCAGAAAGAATCCGCAAACCAAAATCAACAATTCCAAATGCAGACTAAGCAAAAAGACGCAAACATCCTCTAAGAAGTTTGGAAACCCTGATTTGAGCTTCTGCTAGCCGACAACTCACTGGGGATAGGCCATCAATCACTGAAAGGTGTAGTGCTAAAAATGGGGACATTACAAAATGACATGTAAAATGTCAAAACCTATTTACATAAAGCATGAAAATGCTAAAACTGGGAAATCTAATCTAAGGCAAAAATTAGCCTTCTTCAACATCTCTCTTCATGAAAACTTCATGATGACGTGAAATTCATCACTGTTTGGCATTGGAGTGTACTTTGGAGATGACAAGGATTCTTGAGATTGACTCCTCCGATGAGATTGAATGCTTTCCAATGCCTTTTAGGAACAATTCTTAAATCGAGAAGAAGCTGGAAATCCATCATTTTGTTCATTGAAGCTATTGAGAAAGCTTTGTCTTCAAATTCTTCTTGAACCATTGACAAACACTTCCTTGAAAAATTGAAACATGGGAAGAACTTTCTGGTTGTACTTCAAAGCCTTCTTGCTTGGTGATAAGCAAGAACTTGATCAAAACTGCTCCAGATTTTGGGCACAAGAGATCATAATGTATGCAGGAGTAGGCTTTAACAGTTATGATGCAAAGGTAGGAAAAATTGGGTTGTAAATTTGAGCGATTTCATGGGTTTGGGAAACTTGGATGCGATGATGATGGAGAATAGAGTGGAAATGAGCAAACTAGCAAGTGGATGTTAGCAATGGAGCGAGAAAAATTGAGCGAAACGGGCAAAACAAAGCTCGGAATGCATTTTTGGAAGTTCCTGGGTGTTAGTAAATTTTTTAGAAATTTATGCAAGGCCTTACATCTTGAAAGATCTGCTTTTTAGTGTAAAAGCGCTGAAAATCAGCGCTCCAACATGCTGATAAAGATTTCGAAAGATAAGTTGTAAGAGCGCTAAAAATCAGCGCCCTGACAACTCTTGGAAAGACTACTTTGTGTTCTAGCGGTGAAAAACACTGCTTTCTCACTTGGAAGGAATATGAAGAATTGACATGCAATGGCGGTGAAAATCACTATCGTTGCATGCGGGGAAATGTCTTAAGTTTGCGGGAGCGGTGATTTTCATTGCTTCTGCATCTAGGAGTTGGATCAACTTTCGTGTTAAGATATATGTTGAGGCGGGGAAAAATATTGCTTCAACATATAGGGCGAACCTTACATGATAAAGCGGCGAAAAATGCTGCTGAGGCATTCACCAATCTGGAAGAATCTAAGGCGAAAAACGGACTCGACACAAAAAAAAAAAACATAAAAAAACACAAAAGTCATAGCATCAAAAAATGACACTAATACACTAGAAGAAAACCCAAGAAATAGTGGGCAAAAGGAAATGGTGAACATGAAAAACCAAAGAAACTAGGGCAAATGATGGTAAAAGAGGAACTAAGGATAAAAGAAAATGCAAAAGAAAATATAATGAAGAATAAATTGTTGTACCCAAAACCAAAATTTTTGCTTCACTAAGGCATTTTGCTTAATTGAGTCTTAATCTTGTTAAAGTGATGTCAGAAGGTCGTTTTTGGGCTTTTCAAATATGGAGTTGGATGGCAGTGTCATGTCAGTCTGTTACTGAAGTAATTCAAGGAAAATGAAAATCTGAACGAAAAACATCAAAATTTTCTATCTCTGGAGAAGGGAGCACATTCTCAAATGGGCGCCCTATCTTTTAGGGGCCCAGATCCTGTTTTTAGGGTTTGTCACCTCCAGCAGACATTTGTTCGGCATCACGTTAGCTTCGCAGTGAGCTATCAAGTTTGTCAAACGGACCTGTTTTGTTCGAGTTACGGAAGATACAACGCAAAACGAGGCGAAAGCGAGAATTGATTAACACTGGAGAAAAGAGCAGCTTTTGAAAAAGGCGCCCATCTTTTTGAGGTGCCAAATGGAGGTTTTTGGCTGAATGCCACCCAAGATGTTTATCTCACATTTGTTCGAACTTCGCGACGCATCCGTCAGTGGGTGAATCTGAGTTGCTGAAGTGCTTGAACCTGAGGTCAAACGTAGGGTCAAATCTTAGTCAGAATATTAGAGGAAAAAGCAAAAGAGCACATTTTGGGAAAGGCGCCTAAGCTTTTCAGGCCTTTAATGCTGTCTTTCTGATGATATCAAATATTCAATGTGTCTGTGTTACGCTCAGCTTTCCGTTGCCTGTCTCCGTCAGTTCGTGAGATGCCTCAGTGGCTTGCAGTCTAGGTTTTTATATTATTTTTGTTGTTTCCAGAAATGGCTAAGTCTGGATGAAAAAGAGCAGTTTTTCAAAAAGGCGCCCTTGTTTTTCACCCCTCAGATGATATTTTCTGGGGAAATGTGCCTTTGCAGCTGTTGTGCAGAATGAGGTCAGCTCCGCAGTGAACCTGAGATCCAGTCCTGAAAGTTGCTAAATCAGAAGTTATGAAGGATTTTGTTTTTTCCTTCGTTCGAGATGCAGAAGTCAAAATTTGACTAAGTCTGAGAAAAAGCGCAGCTTTTGCAAATGGCGCTTGGATTTTTGAGCCTTCAGATGTCAGTATTATGATGTGCACTCTCAAGATATCTTTTGATTAGTTTTTACTCAGCTTCGCAATGCACCTGTCAGCCAGTCAATCGGAGAAGTCAGTCAACCAGTGTCAGAGGATGAACAAAGGTCTCGACAGAGGTTTTGGCTTAAATTTTAATGAAATTTGGCTAAGTCTGGAATTCGCTTGAGAGTTCAAAGTTGAATTTTCGAAAGTGAGTTGAATGGACGCCTTAACTGGAGTTCTGACTGCAGTTAGACTAAACGATTTCTGGGTTGTTATCTTCAATTCTTATGTTGGCATGTGGAGTGATCTTTCAGTTTGCATGTCGAGTTAACTAGTTTGCATGTTCAGTTAACTATCTTGCATGTTGAGTTAACTTGATTACATGTTCACTTAACTGAAGATTATCAGTGAATGTCAACTGGAGTCCACATGCATGGCGAATTTGATTGCAATTGTGAAGTTCTAGTGAAGATGGCGCTTCATTGAGTGTCAACTGAAGTTCTAAAAGGGACGGCATGAGTGATGAAGCATGAATGAGTGAAGTATGGCGCATGAAGTTGTTATCTTCAATTCTCAAAAGGGTCGCCATATTTAGGTTTGAATGGTGAAGCATAAGTTAGTGAAGCTACGCACTTTCTAAGGAATGACAACTCAAGTTCCAAAAGGGTCGCTATTTTTAGCACAAATTGGTGAAGTGGCGCATTCATTCTATGCTAACTGAAGTCATGAAAGGGTAGTTATTTTTAGAGTGTTTATTGCATGAAAATGGCGAATTTGTCATCTCAATCAAGATTGACAACTCAAGTTTCAAAAGGGACGCCTTAGTTCTAATTTGCGAATCTAAAGCAAGTTTGAAGATGGCGAATTCAACAAGGATTGTCAACTGAAGTCAAAATTCGCATGAGGTTTTAAATAAATTTGCAACTGAAGATTGAAAGGGAAACCCTAAAGCATGATGCTTTATTTAGCTTATTTTAGTTTCAGTTAACTAAAATTGGGGTCCAATTAGAAGCCAAGCGCCGTTTTTCAAGCTTTAGTGGTTTATGCGAATTTCAATGATGAAAGTTTATTTATTTCAGCCTTGGCGTCCATTATTTCTTCATTTCAAACTTCGAAGTCTACATTCTTCTTGAGCGAGCAGCAAGCTAAAGGTGCTACAAGTGTCCGAATTCAGCGTTCTTTGAAGCAACGAGTTCAGATTGTTCAGATGAAGAAGATTCCAGACTTTATTTTCACTTTGCATGCAGGTTTCATTAAATTCCAAGGAAGAGATTTGCAGATTTTTCAGAAGCAGACAAGCAAAACTTTCTATCTTCTGTCTTATTTCTTCTATTTCTCACCTTAGGTACTTTCTTCGCATGTCAAAGAAAACGAAAAAATATTCAGAATCTGACCATCTGGGTTTGCATATTTCAGCATCAGCAGCAAAACCCACGTCTTAGATTTTTTCGAGAAAATCGCCCCGCAGCCTTCATTCTGAAGCTTTGTGCTTTTTTCCGAGAATTTCTTTGCATGTGGGATAAAATCACATCTTTTTGAAAATCTCATCATTTGGGTTTGTTCAGAATTCCGTTGTGCACAAAACCCATGTTCTTGATTTTCTCAAGAAAAATTGACCTGGGAAGCTCTAAAACCCCTGTAGTTCTCGACTGAAGAATCTTTGCATGTCAAGCTAAATGACGTGTTTTCACAATTCTGACGTTGTGGGTTGTCTTAGAATTATTTTCCGGACAAAACCCATGTCTCAGAATTTTTGGTGAAAATTATCCTCCGACAGGGTATTTTTAGCCTCATCAGGGACCATTTTAGCTTTCCAGAGAAAGTTGTCAGAACATAGCCGTGTTCACAGTCAACGGGCAAGTTTTTCATAAGGCAGTTCAACTAGACTGAATTCAAGACCAAATTAGTCTTAATTTAGGTTTTCATCAGAGCAGCTGACAATGAAGCGTTACGCTGCAGAAGGAACAGAGATCACTTCATTTACGGAGCCGCCAAAGCCACTCAGATCTTGTGACAATGGTACCTACGTTGATCTCGAGGTTGTGCAAAGCTGAGTTCGAGAAGCTGATTCGTGATAGCCTTGAAGGAAAACCTATGGCGCCTAAGTTAGAGAATATTTCAGTAATTTCAACCAGTCTTAGAAAGGCGACTGAAGATTGTAACGATGGCGTGCACACAATTACAGAAAGTGACAAAGAATTGAAGAAGCAGATTATTATTTTTGGACAGCGTCAAAGTGCCAGATGACAGAGAGATCGATGAGTTCTTGGTCGAAGTGTTAGATCGAGTTGACATGGAGTGATCTGTCAGTTGGAACGTGCAGTTAGTTTCGAGGGTTGAGTCCTGAGCAGCAGTTAACTTGACTTCCAGTCTTGAGTTCACTTGCTGACTTAACACATGCTTATCTCATCCTTGGAATTATCAACAAGAGTTAGGGTTAGGGTTTCCATTAACTGAAGGTAGTGCCAGTTAACTTTGCTTTAAATAAGGACGTGCATGCTTGCACATTGTCCAATTAGGTTATTTGTACCAGTTAACTGATGGTAGCTTTCCAGTTAACTGTATAGTTTACTTCATTAGGGTTAGGCGCATGACTTGCATGCATTGCAAGAGCTGTAGTGAACTCAAGGTGATTTTAGGGTTACCTACACCTTGATGTATATAAATAAGAGCTTTTGCTCATTTGTAAATAACTTTTGCACGAGAGAAATATATGCTGCGCCTACCTTGCCCTCAATATTGCTCTTTTTGTATCTGTTCATGTGTCTTCGCTATTACGATTAATTGTTAGGCCACATAGGGTTTCATGCAATTGTAATGGTGGATTCTTTCTGTCTTGTGAATCTTTTATCATTATAATCAAGTGTTATGCCACATAGGGTTTCGTGAGATTGTGATGATAAAATTGTTTTGTGAAGTCTTTACTATTTTGATCAAGTGTTATGCCACATAGGGTTTCATAAGATTGGCGTAGTAAATTCCTCCCATAGTTTAGATAAATCTGTTTGAACATCTTTATCATTGAGGTCAATTGTTATGCCACATAGGGTTTCAAGAGATTGAGATGATAAATCTGTTTTGTGTTAATTTACCATTGTGATCAATCGTTATGCCACATAGGGTTTCGAGAAATTACGGTGATAAATCTGTTTTGTGAATCTTTATCATTATAATTAAAGGTTATGCCACATAGGGTTTCATGAGATTGTGGTGATAAAGGCTGTTTTGTGAAGACTTTACTATTTCGATCAAGTGTTATGCCACATAGGGTTCCATAAGGTTGTCTTGGTAAATTCTTAAATCTGTTTTGTGCCCAATAAGCTTGTTTAGATTGAGATGATAGTTGCGCCACCTTGCCTTCAAGTAGAGAATCTAAACTCGTTTATCATCCAATAGTCATCCCTGCTCCATTTCCTCATGCTCTGTTTTCTTGAGGAAACTGGATAGATTTAAAGTAGTTAGCTTAGTTGTAGTTAATGATCTGCGAAACCAGAAAATCCTTAGCTGCAACGTTCTTTGTTTTCTTAACCTTGTGCCTCTTCCAGCTGAGAACAAAAAGATAGGACTTAGATTACTTTTCTTTTCCATGCATTCCAGCACAATGAGGGAGCTTCCCCTCCTAATTTGAAGAGCACTCATTGCGTAGTGTACATAGCTGTTCGTACAAACCTGCACTCCAGAGGTGTTAGATTTGACGCCAACATAAATTGAACCTATCAAAACCAACAAGATAACAGAGAACGAAGGAAACGCGAACCATACCTGAAGAAGGTAGGTCGCGTGCCCTAGATTGATGAAGACAATGAAGACGTGCGAAATCCAGAGTAGATCCAAGCTTTGACGCTAACCAAGAGGTTACAAGGTATTCACAGGACGAAGGAAGTTGAAAACAAAAAAAAATGAGAAGAGACGATGATTAAAAGACTTTTAAGAGCATCTAAAAAGTCATTAATAAACCATCATTAATGAACTTAGAGTTCATTAATTCGCTCGTGGGAGTTTGGCGGGAACATACAAGAGTGGTAAAAATCACCACTTTTGCATGATTCAAATTTGTCAAAGATGTCAAAGCGGTAAAAATTACTGCTCCAACATCAAATGGACTTGAACAAACTTTAAATGCATAAGCGCTGAAAATCAATGCTCAAACATATAATGAATGAAGGAAGGGTGTAGGAGTGTTGAAAAATGACACTCCAACACTTAGAAAATTTCTTAACATGTTGCTTATGTAGGAGCGTTGAAAAACAACGCCCTTACATGGGCAAAAAAGTTTCTAACTCCCGGAAGGTAAATATCAACAATACATTCGTTTTGAAGATTTTCGAGAAACGACTAAGGACAAGCACTCGAAGGGACAATTTAAGGCCAATCGAAATGTGCCTCGTTTTGCATGCTTGAAGTACACGGGTCTACAAAATGGACCGGTTTCGTAGGGGGTTATCTCGTGAACTGAGCATAGCTTGATTCGAGGATAACACAGCCAACGAACTTCGTATTACCAACACCATCGGTGGTAGTACTAGTTGCACCACTAGTGGTAGTACCAGTTGCACCACTAGTGGTAGTACCAGTTGCACCATCGGTAGCAGTATCAGTTGCACCATTGGTGGCAGTATCGGTTGCACCATCGATGGCAGTATCAGTTGCACCATTGGTGGTATTACCAACATTGCCAAGTGCATCAACTAGACTACCAAGTGAATCAGGAGCATCACCAGGTGCATTGGCGAGACTATCAAGTGCATCGTTTCCAACACCACCAATAGGACTGTCAACACCACTGGCAGGACTGCTAGCCTCATCGGTTGGATCGCTAGCACCACTGGGGGATCGCCAAGTGCATCGGTCACGGTTTTTACACCATTAGATGCTTTGCCAACAAACACCTGAACACCTACCAATGTGGCACAGATAGATAATTGGATGAACACACTCGGCCTACCATTGGAGGTCCCAACAATCCCATCATCAGGCCCTTTAGGAGCTTTGGCTGAGGGTTTGGAGTGAGAGTGCACACCCATGGTGACCGAGGGTGAGAGTCCATAACAGAGCTTTACAACCATGAGGTCGGACGGTGCATAACTAGGTTCAACACATGCACACCAATCGAGGGTAGTACACACTTAGGAGAGTGAGGGATCGTCACAAGAGACCACTATGGCAGTAGAGGGGTTAGCATTGGCCAATCCCCTAGGCGAAGAGGAGGATGAGTCGAGTGAAATAGAGGATTGATACTTGATATCTCTAAGCCAGATGAGTCAAACCCTCTGGGGATGGTGCAGAGGTACATCCAAGAGCTCTAGGTCATGGCAACGGTCATGCATGAAGTTGGAGAAATATCTAATCAACTTGACATCGACCGGTCTCTATTGGTGGTAGAGGTTCAAAGGATGCTGGTGTTCGCCTAGACAGGGTGTGAGTAGGAGTTCGCGTGATGTTTTACTACGAGAGGATGGCTTGGAGTAGAGATCTTGACGATGCGGAAGGCATGGCATCCAGTGAGACCTTTGATTGGAGGGAGAGATGGGCGGTTAATTTCAGCTCTGTTTAGTATAGAGACATCCTTCGGGGATGTATTCTATAGGTTGAAATGATAGATGGTATCTATAGATGAAGCAGTGCAGGCAAAGATTGAGGCCCTACACATGGTACATAAGGTACGATAGGAGTTGATGGTGCATACGCAAAAATTCTAGGTACAACTTGCTTAGCAGACTTAGCTGATCGTCATTGAGTGAGCCAGAGCATTGGCCTTAGAGGCCAAGATGTCGGAGATGGAGAGGGAGGCAGAGCAGAAGATAAGGGACATGGAGACTCAATTGGCAACGAAGATGAAGGAGGTGGATCAAGCCAAATGCCAGGTGATGGAGGCTACACACATGGTAAAGGCGGCCAGGGAGTGGGACATTATGGCAGAGCATCAATTGCAGATATGTATGGAGGAGGTTTGTAGGCTGCAAGAGCTACACTGGCCGATTTCTACTCCGATGTCATCCATCCATCTAGGGGCGTCCTCTCACCCTCCCTCTTCCTAGTAGTTAATTTTTATGTTGTGAGCCCCATTTTGTTGTAATGTCGTATGGGAGACGAGTTTCTTTTTTGGGATGGATGATGTAGTCGGTCGTGTAAGTAATTAATTATGTTAGTCGGCCAAATAGTAAGTAAATAGTCTAAGTTGTAATCTGGAAATTCATCTTCGACAGCTGATTAGTTTGGTTGGGTAGTTGCCGACGGTTGGTGTCCTCAACCAACATCAGCCAACCATATATATTTGTAATTCATTTGTAGTTGGGGACAACACGGATGGTATATGATGTAATGAATTTCTATCTGATGAATGAAAATACAAATCCAATATTCTGTGCATTGCATGTGTAATTGCTATGTTTTGTTATTGTTATTCTTTACTTTCGTTTACTTTGTATTCATCGGTTAAGTCACTTGGCGAGTAAACAGTCCCATCTTTTTTGACATGGTATTTGATTTTACTGGAGAATTTCCTTGACTCTATTTTAGTCCTTTCTCAGTTCCCTTGCTAGGAATTTAATCTGCTTCGTAAATCTAAATTTAAAGTCTTCTAGCTCAATATTGTTCAAATTCTTTTTCACCTTGGAAAAATAACAAATTTTGGAGCTACGATTCCTCTTTTTTCCACTCATGTCTTTGGTAAGCTGTGATATAGTAGAGACGTGGCAAAGTATGATTTGTTTGGTTCCACAGGAGCTTACCATATGCCATTGAACCACAACAGTCAATGCAAAATTCCATAATTGATCTCCAGGGGATTGCTTGATTTGTTTACAATACGTGGAATATCACATAACTATGGATAAGAATTTTAGAAAGGGTTTGTCAGTGTTTGGGTTAAAACTGCTAGCAGACTGGTGAATTGATATTGAATTTGTGTGAAAAAGAAGAAGTGAGAAGCTTCACACAATCTTCTATTGAAGGACTCAATTTTTGAATTTGTTGTCCTGCTGTGCTTGTTTGGTTTGTAGCATCAGATCTACTTAATGCTACCCATTTAGATTTTTTCTTGTAAGCAAAACTGTAATCCTCCATTCAGAGCCAGTATCTCAACTTTATTTTTACAAACTGCTACCATATATGTATCATAGATGATTTATGTCATATTTTTGGCATTGTTAATAGCAATTCTTCAATTCTGCCTTGATTATAAGTGAAAAGGTTAGAGGGTTGAGAACTTTATGAATCATTTGCTTTTGCATTGTAAAATCTTTGATTTGTATTCTTTTGCACTGTTATTAAAATTTGATTTTGTTTTGAACTCTTTGAAGATTGGCATTTCCACTGTGCCTGCAGGTAGGGACAATACATAGTTTATGTGCAAAGATTTTGAGGTCTGAGCAAGTTTCTGATTATCACATAGATAATGACTATGTTATCTATGACGAGAATGACTCAGAAAAGGTTGTGAAAAGGATTCTTCGAGAGGTCAGTATTTCTTTTTGTCTTAATATTTCTGATTTTAGTTGTTTTACATTGTGTCAGGATGAATTACTTTGATTCTCTTCTTTGGTGACTAGAGGCAAGCTCTTGCTGACTTTAAAATTAATCTTACTATGCTTCTATTTGGATGATTCACATTTTGGAGAAAGGAATTTTTCCAAAAGAACTTAATTGTAGCTCATGAGCATGCCAAGTCATTCTTAATTTTTCATGGGTGTAGTTTTTGTTAGCAATAAATTGCTGTTTTTGATAGGGTGTGAAGGTCGAAGCAGTTAAACACCAAAGAGGATATAGAAAGTGTTATGTTGTAGAAATTGAAGTTTAGTTGGAAGTTGCAAAACTTTATATCAATGCTTAGTTTTTGCAGACTCCCAGCTTCTTAGTTCTATTCTTTTTATACTTGTACAGGTGGTGGGTTGTTTGGATGCAAACAATGCACCCAATGGAAAGAAACCTTTGAATGGTGATGCAAATTTGGAAGGGATATCTAGTCAAAATATGGATGAAATAGTTATGCAAAGTTCAGAGAGTGAACTTTGGAAGGATCTGGCTAGATGCAAGTTTCTCACAAGAAATGCACCTGAGAGATTAGAATTATTGCAGTTCCTGGAAAAATATGATACAGGGAAGTCTGAGAAAAGGAAGTCCGTTCCTGCAGGTGCTGTCAAAGGGCTGTTACACATTATAAACAAGGCTAGATTGTACAACATGCAGACTTTTTTAGCAAAAAAACTTCAAAGAAGCTTACCTGCTATACCTTATGGATTTTCCGATTTTGGTTTGAAGATGGCTGAAATTTATGAGGTGTAAAGTTTATATTTTTTATTCAAATCCTTGTTATTGTATTTCAATGTATTTTGCATGGCTGATTTTCTCATAATTGTGAATTTTTTTTACCTATATGCATGCTTTAAATTTCTTCGAGGATCATATCTTAAACAACAATTTTTGATGATTTAGAAGTTTCCTTACATATATCTTAGCCATTGTCCCAATGGGCATGAATTTCAGGTTTTGAAGAATATGAAATATCTGAAGATAACCTTACATTTTCTTTCCATTGCTGAATTGTCTCTTATTTTGTTTTTTGAAGCTTGAACTTAGGAGATCCAATGCTGTAGACTTTGATGATCTATTGTACATTGTAGCCCGCCTACTGCACAATAATCAACACATACGAAAGGTGGGTCCTTATCAATTCTTTCATCTTGCACAATTCTTTTTATGTAATTTATATAGTAGTGCAAGGAAAATCCTTCTTAATGCCTAAAGAGAAAATCAACATATTAAAGAAAGACACAGAATGGTTTTATCTTTAAGATTTGGAAATTTGTAGGTAGTTTTATACTTATCATTCTGCATGTTCAATTCTAGGCTCTGCTTGGGTGGTTTTATCGTGTACTCTTCAAGAGCTTTCAGCCAATGTGTTGTACAATATGCTTTATTTTATTCTCATCTTACTTTACCTTGTTTACTGAATTAGCTCAGCTTAGATATACTTTCTGAGCACTTTTTGACCGATTCTTGTTTCTGTAAGCAACTGGTTATTCCCCTCTAACTGTTTTTGGTTTCTTGCAAATTTTGCATTAGCAGCTTGTGATTAGCTTAATTGAGAGAGTTTGGTGTTTGTGCTGGGCCTCAATGGCATTTATCGGGCCATTGAGAGTGTCATTGATGCTGGAAAGGGTTAGATTGACAGTTTTCTCAGAAGAGGAGGATGGGTTAGCAGGCTGAAATAAAGGCTTCTTGTTGGTGGCTCTTTGTATGGAGTAGGAAAAATGGATTCACTGGGGCAAGACAATTCACAGGGAAATGGTAGTAGCAGGGTCCATCCTTAGAAGGCTTGAAATTTTGAAATTACTTCTCCATTGAAATTTTGTCATTGTGCTGTTTCTGTAGTAACCATACGAATATACCTGGTGTGACTTTGTGGATTAGTTGGAGGACTGGCATATATCCTGTAAATTTACACCAATTTTTGCTACCTCGATTATAATGCCCAGATACTCCATTGTATTCTGTAACAAAGAGGCAAAATCAATGTTGATCATTTTGGCTAGGGGGCACCATAGCAAGAGATGCTTAATAGTTTCTTCCCCATAGAGGCAAGTCAGGTACATATTGGGTTCTGCTACTCATCTTTTTCCAATTTAGGCGTTTGATCCTTTGTTAGGATTTTGCTATGTAGTGCTACTGCTAACTAACAACAAGAAGCACTTTGTTTTGGCGAACAAGGTGTATTCCACAAATATCCCTATTTTCCATATTTTGACTTGAGGGTGGCAGATTGAATGAGGCTGTGGTCCATTGCCCTGAAGCCATGTGTATACATTTGATTTGATCCTTTGCCACTGAAATTTGAAGCTTTCTATGAGATATGAGGGTGTAAAGAAGATTGAACTGCTATAAAGGGATCATATAATGATTCTCCTTTGCTTGCCATGACCATAACTGGTTGGGGAAACCTATTGGGTAATGTAGTCCACCACTGTGTCCAAATTATGACTCTGGAAGTGCATATGAAGAATATCAAGTTCAGGCATGTTGTGTCTGGGGTGTCCATCCCAGCTGTCAAACCAGAAGTTTGTTGTTTGCGCATTACCAGTCTGCTACATGAGAACTTGCTGGAGATAGTGGCGTCCCCGATAAATGTGTTTAGCAATCTTGGGGAGTTTTCCTTTCCATAAAGTCAAGTCTGGCCTGCCTCCTGTAGGTTGTATTTTTGTCTCATAACTTGGCAGCAGCTGATATGAGGATATTGAGTAGTCTCTACATGTATTTTAAAGCAGGAGCTTGATTGAAGAGGCCCAGATACTGAGTATGCAATCCACCTCATTTATTTAAGGTTGTGTTATCTTGTTCCAGGCAGCAAAAGGATATTTGAATTTCATTCATGTACACTACCACAGAAAACTTTATTGTACCTTGATGATCTCTTCTTCAATATTTTAAGGAAGAGTATTAAATTCATAAGGTGGACATGAATAAATTACACTTATTGCTATACTGCTGTATTGATCATCTTTCATTTGATATTTTCCCATAAAATAGCTGAAGTTTTGATATGGAAGGGGAGTCCTAAATATGCAGTAGTAAGTTGACCTCTATATCCCAAAATAGTTTGGATTTGCTTTCATCTATGCAGGTGACATTATGATCATACAGAGTGTAATTGATTTGTGACTATTTATGAGCTGTCTTTAATTGGTCTGGTATTGGTTAAACCTCACCTTTAGTTTGCTGATTTCTTTGGGGACCAGAGAAGAGAAAATACTTTTTTTGTTTGCAAATTGAAATCCTGTAAATCTTGATCTATATTTAGCTCCGTAGTCCAATAATCAACTTTTTTGCTGGTCCTTTTGAAGTAGAAGAAGAATATGTTCATTCATAATTATGAAGGAAGACTGCGGCTCTCTTTTTTTCAGCCCTCTAGAAGAGTGGAACTGGTGTCTATTATGCTCATTTATTGTAATTCTGAGATTCTTAACATCAGAGAGGTGAATCAGCTTTGGATCAACTGCAAGGCTTGTTCTGAAATCTAGTAGGCAGACAAGGTTCAAATAATCAGTGACCAGCAGTATTTATTAATGGGCTTTGACATGTCTAACTTGATTAGAACTCCTAGTGTTTTTGGTACCATGATTGAGTATATAATCCCTTGAGCAACAATATCATTATCTGTTATTTGTCTCTGTAGGACAAAGGTTGATTGGTTGCTCTGTATCATTTTTGGGTGCTGGCTTTTTATCCTTCATGCTATGATTTTAGCAATGATGTTGTATGTCCATTAGGAGAGTGAAAGGTTTGAAATTTCGAATCTATCCATGCTATTAGCTCCCATTGTTTTCAGTATCAAGGTTAACCTTGAAGCATTAAATTTGGCCATCATTTATTTGTTTGGTCTTATCTTCTATAACCTCCAGAAGGTCCACTCTAATTACCTCTCAAAAATGTTCGAAGAAGTGTGTGCAAAGAAGCAATTGGGTCCAGTTGGTTTATCTTCATTTGAGAAAGCATGGAATTGGTGTTTTTGACAACTATAGAGATATTTGAATCAAACCTATCCTTTTTCTTTGTTTTGTCTTGTGTATTTGGGGCATATGCAAGGAGCCACTTGTAGAAATCATTGGCATAGTTCACCATGCCTATGTGTTTGGTAATTAAAGGGACATTGCAGTGGAGCAGGGCCTAGAAATTGTTGATTTATTGATTATTCTGAACAGCATTACGGAAAAAAGATATATTCTGGTTTCCCCTCTTTCCTTGCATGCTGCCTTCAAAATTTTTTTTCCCAGTGAGAGTTAATGTAATAATTCCTGTTTTTCTCATGTATTCTTGGTCTCTGGTTTGTTTCTGAAGTATCCCATATTTTTAATGAACAACTCTACTCTTGGTGAATATGTTACCAAAATGTTCATTGCTCCTTTGTGTGATCTATTTCTGCAAAAGCTCTAGTTTTTGGGTAGATCTATCTGAGGTATATTCTGAGATTTTGGTTGTGTTCTTCCATCAATTCCACAGCTTGCTACGAAAATTTTCTTGTACCCAAAATTAAAATTTTTGCTTCATTAAGGCATTTTGGTAAAAAATGGTCAAAATCTTGTAAAATTGTCATCAAAAGTAAAAAGCGGTCAAAATGTCTAAAAATAGCAATTTTCTATCTTAAAAAATTTCTGAACAACAAACGGATCATGGGGTTTTTTTGTGTTTATTGTCAAGAGGATGCTTGCAAAATTTTGAATATTTTGAAATTAGGGTTTCAGGCCCCTATTTCTAGAAAAACCCTAAAAATAGGATCTTTCCAGAAATGGCTCAAAATGATTTTGATTGGTTAATCTTTCATTGCAATCACACCAATCCGGTCATAATTGTCAAAAAGGCAGTTTTCCTCCGGTGGGTCTATTTCGTTTTTCTAAAAGAAAAGTTCAGACCTTTGGGGTCATCAATGGAGGATGGCCAAATACTAGGTGTTAGAATTTAAGCCTCAAACACTGCACAGAACAATCCATAGCGAAAGATGATCGAAAAATGGTGAACAGAGGAGGGGGGTTCTAAAAGATGAAAATTGCGAAAAATAAACCAAGTCTGGAAAGGTTGAATGCCTTATTTCAAGGGAGGCGCCTATCAGTCAATGCCTTAGCCAATTTTTCAGTTTTTGCAGATCACCCACGTGCAACGGTGAACACAATCAACACATCAACAGTGGCGACCGACGTAGTCAACAAACACGTGAATGGCTGGTGTTGGTGTTGCATGCAGATGACGAGCACTGTTGGCGGATTGCAAACACAGCTGACGAATGGTGAACAAAAGGCAAATGAAAGTTGAAAATCTTTAAAAAAATGGTTAAGTTTGGCAAAGAAAAGTGCCTTTGCAAGTTAGGGCTGCCCACAGATTCAGGCAATCAAGCCATTTTTAGGGTTTGTCACTTCCAAGAGCTCCACCTTAGATTTGATCTAGCTTCACAACGAATCCATTGGCAAGATCTCAAGATCTGTCAAACGGCCAAATTCTTGGATTGAATAGGAATGTTGCAATAAAGTGAAAATCAAAAATCATGAAAATGCTACACATGGGTGCCCCATCTAGCCAGGGGCGCCTAAGGTTTGAGCCCTCAAAAATAGCTCTTAGAGTTGCAAAATAGGTCATCCTCTTTGTAAGAGACCTGTCTGTCTCTAACCTCTGAAACTTTGCTGAATAACTAGGGTTTGTAATTTTTAATAAATTTCCTCAATTATTACCAGACAAAAAATATGCATTCAAGAGATTAACAATTTCTAAAGCATAACATGCAATGATATACACTGGAAACAAGTTAAATGCTGAAATGAAGCTTTATTGATATTGCATAAATTTCTGAAAGCTTTACAAAGAAAGATACCCGGAAACAATCTTCTGAACTTGAAAGATGCTGAAACCCTTATTCGAAATCTCTCCTGCAAGACTGAAGCAGTAAATCTGATGAAGCATAAACTTGACTTCTGGATGAAGCCAACAGTGAGCACCTTCAGCTGATATTCCACAACCTCAGAATGCTGATACAATGGAGAGTTTTCGTTCTCCAAAGCCGATACGCTGGCAGAAACCCTAGGGATCCCTTCTCCAAACGCCAAAGAGAAATCATAAACAAATATCCAATAACCAATTCTGAATGTCTCCAAATGAGCCCCTTAAGATTCTTTTATACTTTTCCTAGAGGAGCTCATACACTCTTCTCACCAATGTGGGATAAAAGATAATAGGCTGATTCCCTCCATTTTGCCCATTTTAAAATAAAATGTTTGCACTTTGGAATATTAAAATATATCCTTGAAATTGGCGCCCAAGTAATTAATTAAAATGGCCCCCTTTTTAATGATGAATGGACCCTCAAGTCATAAAGTGCAAAAAACAATGTTATAATATTATATTAAAATATTAATTATTATTAAAGTCACCTTTAATAATAATTAAATATTATAACTTAAGCAAAACTCCTTATTTCACCAACTCAACTGAATTTGGGAATCGACACTGCCAACATGTGAACTTTTAGGTGCCCTGCTATAAATAGAATTGTTGGCCGACTAACTTACTATAAATAGTAAGTATATGAAACTGAATCAACTGAAGGCTACTTGAACCCACACGAGATGCTGAAGGAGAGATTCCTCTGATTATCGCCAAAAGAGACCCTCTAACTAGTCATAGTAGCCTACGAGGGCCAGGAATAGGCTAAATCCACTGAACTCTGATGCTCGCAAAATTGGGGACATTACACTCTTCAGAATTCTGCAGGCTTTCCAATGGGCCCAACATCCAATTCATAGGATTTGTAAAACGCCCAGAAACGAAGATCAGACCAGAAATGCTGAAAGCCAAAGAAAATCAAGAAACTAAAAAATGGCTAAGTCCAAAGTAGAAAAACGCCCCTGCTAGCTAGTGGTGCCCAACTTTTTGAACCATTAGATGCCGTGCTTAGGATTCATAACTCCCAAGAAGTCCTTAGATTTGATCAAGCTTCATGATGAGTCTGTCAGGAAGTTCGTCGGAACAGTCAAGTGACCAGAATTGCGGATCAAATTGGCACTTCCTTTGGGTTTCCTCCATGCTCGAGTTTTTGGGGGACACCTTCCTTGCAGGTCCGCGGGCTGGTAAGGCACTTTCTTTCTTCAACTTCATAGTCCTGAGTAGCTATGAAGTCCTTCGCTTGTCCTGCACCTTCAGGTTTGCTAGATCGTAGTTTGCTTCTTCGACCGTTCAGGTATACATTTCTAACCTTACTTCTTCCTTGATCTACTTTATCGAGCACTCATCAACACTCGTGCTCGCTAAAGTGGGGGCAAAATGTATAGGAATGAATTTATACCCCTTATGCAAATTCCCCTTTTTTGCCTTCCCACTTTAGAAAACCAAGTTCGGAGGCTTAATTCCACATAAGCCCGTTGCTTGCATCCCACTTGGTGCCTGCTTTGAGCGTTGGTGGAGGCGTCTCTGTCAAGGATGCCCGCATGGCGGGCAGATGTCCACACAATGCGCTTACTTCCTTGGCAGATTCCTGCGGCTGAACCTGCAGAGGCGTTACACTTCTCATTGGGAGTCAAGTTGTAACACCCTCTTAGGCCAACCGACCCGAATATGGCCGTTTTTCTTCATCTATCCTTCATATTCACTCGTTCAACAAGCATTTCATCTTCTACAATTTTCTTCACAACTTCAAGCATTCAATTTCACACTCTTGCACTCACTTTCAAGCATTCTAGCGACACTTTTGCACCTCATTGCAACAAATACATCACTCCATCACTTCGATAGAGCAAGTTGGGGACAACACCATTGCAACAGAGGCTCAAGTACTCTCATTTTCTCCCCCAAGCAGCCTTGAGTGCTCTTGGTGGAGGTGGTAAGCTTCCCTTTCCTCTCCTCTATCGCCTGGTTGAGTAAGCACATTTATTGTTTTATAGTGCTTTAGTGTTCTTTACTATATTGTTTTCTTTATCTTGCTTTCTTGCCTGTCCGTGGAGGTGGAAACACCTAAACGGGGGTCTGACTAAGGCAGGCCCCTATATAGCCACCCAACATTTTCCTTTTTCTGTGTGTAGGTGTACATGCTTTGTGGAGCTAGTTGGCGAATAGGCTCTTCTACGAAATCATCTTCGTCACTCGAGCTTTGGTATATTTGCTTTATCACATTCGTTTGTCTTTCTCATATTTCATAGTGTTGTTTTGCTCTTTTAAAAGTTGCTAGCTAGGCTGCTAGCTTGTTTTCTAATAGTTCATGTTGTACTTTCCTTCCTCTAGTCGTACGGGTGCTAGCACACCTTAGAGATGCCAGTGCGCCGCGCTGTCGTCCCAAAACTGTGCTCTCGTCCTTAGACAGAGAGCTATTTGAGATATAGTGTTGAGCTCGAAAACCAACTCGCCTAGCCTCATTTCGAATCTCGGGATTGCAAGACTTTATAGTCCTCATCATTCTCATCCTTATATCCTAACACCCATTTAGTTGAGGTAAGTTAGGTTAGCCTTCTACATCTTGGCCCTCCATGACCTGGGGCCTTACACGTGGTGGTCCCCTTCTCTTACACTTAGCCTGACCACGGAATTCATCAATCGCCAACAATTGTAGATCGAAGTATGAGAGGCAAATTGGAGAAGTTGAAAATCATTAGAAAGTGGTTAAGTCTAGAGCACAAAAGTGCCCCTGCTAGCCAGGGGCACCCAACATTTGAGACCCTCAAAACCACTTTTTACGGTTAGCAGCTTCTAGGAGATTCTCCTCAGATTTGATCACACTCTCCAACAAATCCGTCAGCAGTTCATAGGATTTGTAAAACGTCCGAAATCTAAGATCAAACAAAGGCATTTCATTAAGTAAAAGTTGAAAATTTCAAACAATAGTCTAACACTGCCAAGGACGACGTCCAAGTCAAGTTGAGTTAGAAATTTTTGAAAAGACGTCTTCATGCTTTGACCGCCCTATTTGCTATGGATTCTTTGAGTTGACAAATATTTTCACGTCATGAGTCCTAAATTTAGGGTTTTCGCGAGTTAACTACTTCTTTCACCTCCAAACTTTACTTTAGAAGCATTTGGTTGTCTATTCTTCATTATTTTGCAGGTTGACTTCAAGTGGCGATTACAAAATTTTGTTCTCAATAGCATTTGGAGGATCAAATGATAGGCGTTTTCAGAGTTCTTCATAGATTTGAGTTCAGGTTGCACAAAAGAACACCTTTCTGGAATCCATTTTTTAGGTAATCAGTTTTCATCAATAGAAGTTCATAATTTTCATTTTCTATTGATTTGGGTTATCTTCTTTTTTGAATCTACTCCAACATTGGAAATTTTTTCAACAACTTCTTTAGCTTCCATTTTTCTAGGGTTTCTTGCATGTTCAAGAAAAATCAGTTTGTTGAGAAATTTGACATTCTGGGTATATTCAGCACAAAATTGGCCACAAAATCCACGTATCAGATTTTTCCGGGGAAAAATTGCCTCGTAGCTTCTACCTTTGAGGGTTTCTTGCACACATACATACATACATACATACGTACATATATACATACGTAGTGATATTTGTATTTATAACAAAACTATATTGAGTTGATGTTGAATTTAATGTGTGAAAGTTTATAACTGGATAGTTTTTGGTACATATTTATCTCTACATTGCTTTTGAGATCTGGATATAAATTATTATGTTTAAACTCTGATGTTTACCTTAAAATCGTTGCCATACTAAATTAACTTTGTATTCTAAATCTTTCCAATTTTATATTTCGGAGGAAAATAGCTTTTCAATTGTCATGAGTGTTGTCACTCGGTGCTTGAAGTGGTTCAGATGAACCTTCACCTTGATGTGCTTGGGTTGGTGTATGCAAGCCATGATTAGGAAGCCCTGCTTTCCTCTGTTATACTTTGTTTTCAAGTGCTTTGTATTTGAGCTCAATCTTAGTGTTAAAATATTTGTAATTTATGGTTGAATTCTGATCAGACTTCTTTATTTATATCTTGCCAGCAAATGTAAATGAATACCGAATTGTAGTTTTGATGTTTATTGCTGTTTTCTTATTAGTAACCTCATTTTTTGTAAGGACAGGAGTATCGGATTAAATGGAGACATCTATTAGTGGACGAGTTTCAAGATATTGATGAAGTATGAAATAATAAATGTTATTTATGATTTTTATTCATGTATACTAAGTTGATGTTTATATACGTTTGTTACATAGCTTTCATTTTGTAAATGATTGGTAGTGGGTTGAACATAACTTTTTATTTATTTTGCAGATACAGTATGAGCTGATTAGACTTTTGTCAGCTGGAAACCAAAGCCTTTTTGTTGTTGGTGATATAGATCAGGCAAGTTGAATTTAATATTAATTTGTACTTGAATTTGTGCATCATATATTATTTTCGTCCTCTTCTCCATGATGGATCATGGAGCGTGATCTAAAATGTTGATGCAAAAAAGCTATACACAGTTTTCTGCCAGAAGTTTTACAATGCATTACAGGGACTGTGGAAATATCATGTCTTTAATACAATTTTCCTGTCGAATGGTCAGACATTTATATGGCTACTCTGGTGTAGAGAGATAGGTCTGATTAGATTTGTTGTCTCAAGTTCTCATCTAGCTGTTTGCTTCAGGAGCTAAAGTTTATTTTGTTTTAGATTGGTGATGTGTAATTTCTAAGTTCCTACTATCCAAAAATTATTGTAGATTTCAAAACTATGAATAACTGTTCCTACTTGAATTGTGTTTCAAATTACAGTGCTAGAATGTATATTATGTTGAATTTAGCTCGAATTGTTGTTTTACAAGAAATGCAACAATAACATTAGAATTCAAATGATCAGAGCACGAGAACACAGAGGCATTTAATCCCAGAAGCCTTGGTGTTGAGAAAGCCAGTTTGTTAATGTTTACTGATCATCACTTCTGCTTTCAATTGGGACAATTTAGAAGGAGTACAGTTTGGAGTGTGCTTACAGTTACAGTATTTCACTACTGCTACGCTTATCTAAACTCTCTGCTATGTCTCCAATTTCCTCTTACAAAAAAATGAACTCATTCACTACTCATTTTCTACTCTCATGCTATTGAGATTCGGCTTTGTATCTTACTTGAGTACTGTAAGTGACATTTTTTGTAGTAAAGGGCCCCCAACCATTGGGCAATGGAAGGCACTGTTTCTTAGCTTGCTGTTGCATTTGGGGAGGACTGCTGGTGACACAAGTGGGAGTGTGAGTACATTTCCCCTCCTGCAAGTTGCTGTAGGACCACCACTGACACTTATGTGTCTGCCTGTAACAGAAACATAACCACCATAGTCGTCTTGTCACTGAACAGATTGCACCTTATTCTGTTTCAAACTTTGTACAACTTCTAGCTGTTTTCTTAGGTTGTTTGTCATGTGATCCTGTGTGGATCAATTTATATCTCTGATCAGTGGATGCTAGCATGAGATTATTATGTGACTCGTTAGAGGGAACATGGAGCCATTTTCTATGATATTGCCTGTTGTTTATCTCCTTTATCCTAGATAGTGGGGAGGATTTGAGACCCCAATGTTGGCGCTTTGTCTGGCTGCCATCCAAGGCTAGAAGAGTTTTATGTTTTATGTATGCATTTTAATGATTTGAAATGCTATACGCAATTCTGAGAATAGATGTGCTATAATGGAGTGATTGGTTAGAGGAGCCTTTAACAATTGAATGGAAGGTTGATAAAAGCTTGTGTAGATTAAACGAAAAAAATCTAGTTGAAGATAGAAATAGACATGGCACACCTCTAGCTGTTTGAACTTTGAGCTAAGTATTTGACAATAAATGGTGACAAGAAGCTTTGGTGTTAGTGGATACGATGCTTGATCTAGCATACAAAGTGGCAAGGGAAGGATATGAAATTGGTTTGAGTGTTTTTTATGAAAATTCTTATAAGCCACATATTCTACCACACTTTCGAGATTTGTGCAAGTGGAGGATAGCATAGACACTCAAAGTGAACGGCAGTGTGCATCTCTCTCTCTCTCTCTCTCTCTCTTATATATTTATTAGTGTTATATATATTTTTATATTTGCATATGTGTGATTCAATAGCAGATATATAACAGTAATGAATATATAACAGATTCGTTAGCAGATATATTGCAGTTATAAAAGCTGTTCTATTGCTTAAAAATTCCCAAAGGATACCTTTTTTCAATAAGTTTTAAACAAACTTGTAATAAACATTCAAATATTGATCATTGCTTACAAAGTAAGCTAAGACTTGACTCATTTCTTTATTAATGACCTGGCTAAACTAATAGTGTTAAATTTGATTGTGAAATCACCCAAGATCAAAATGATTGAAGGAAAGCAAGAAAAGAGATCTTGCAGATGAATAAACTCAGCACTCCCTTAGCATTGAACTAGCAGTCCATATTACTAGGCAAGGGTAGGGGTGAGTACTGCTTATATAGCAAAATAATGGCATATAATTCCAAGAGGAGTAATAACTTCCAAGTACCCATAATAGGTGGGTTTTATGTCATGTCCCCTTTCTAGTGGTCACCAAGAGTTTGATTATTTTAGCCTTTATTTATTCCCGTAGGCTAAAAGGAGAAATAAGGGAATAAAATATTAGATTAATTATTTGTAAAGTTATCTCAAAATTAGAGTATCATAGGCAAGGGTAGGGGTGAGTACTGCTTATATAGCAAAATAATGGCATATAATTCCAAGAGGAGTAATAACTTCCAAGTACCCATAATAGGTGGGAGTTTTATGTCATGCCCCCTTTCTAGCGGTCACCAAGAGTTTGATTATTTTAGCCTTTATTTATTCCCGTAGGCTAAGAGGAGAAATAAGGGAATAAAATATTAGATTAATTATTTGTAAAGTTATCTCAAAATTAGAGTATCATAAGATGACTTTATATTTAATTAATTTAATAGTAAAGTGACTAAAAATAAAATAATATCAAAAGTCACTTAAAGGAATAAAATAATATTTTATTCTAGAAGATTCTTGGAGGCTTGGTGAAAATTATTTATAAGGAGCTTTTGTCTTTGCATTTGGGCATCTTGAGTTGTTGACATCTTTACACTATATTGGTGAGCTTGAATGCTTAGCAATTTGCTTGAGGGTTTGAAGATTCTAAGGTACCGGTTTCGATTGTGAGATATCAATCCTAGTTGGAGTTGAGAGAAGGAGATATTTCAGTCTTCATTGTGCAAATTGTGGCCAAGGGCCAAATTTGAGGAAACCGATTTGGTGGTATACATGCTGGTTTTCATCAACAATTTCAGTATTGTGGTGAATCGATTTTGGAAGGAGATATCTAGCTGCAAAGAGAATTGCAATTTCAGTTTTGTCATCAAAGAAAATCATGGGTTTTGTGAGGAGCTTGTGCCACCTTGTGTTGGGTCGATTTTTTTATTGTGGAAAGCATATTAAATTCGAATTTCATCATAGAGGGAGTCGCCCCATGTTTGCCCTACGGGATGTAATTCAAGTACTACGTACTACTGAGCAAACTAAACATATGCAGAACATGGAACAAAATAATAGAACATAATTATATCATGTTTGAACTTCAGATGCTTTATTCATTATCAATGATATCGTCATGTACAATCACAAGAGTATTCAACAGTGCTATCAACTATAACCATTTACACATTACCATTTTCCGACTACAACAACTGACTACATATAATGTTCGACAGTAGTTAGATAACCAACCGACACGACGTTTCATAACAGCAGTTATCATTAATCGGGACTTGATTACCTGAAAGTACATGACATGTATTATTCTTACTAACTATAGTTTTATTAGCAATTGGCCGACTACGACCAAGGCTGACTACGGCCGACTACAACAAAAGTAAAGATATACTACTTACATCATCCCCCCCTAAAAAGAAGTCGTCTTCCAGACGACATAACAACACAAGGGAATGAATGACCAAATAGACAGAATTAATGAGGGGGAAGTGAGGACGTCCCTGGATGTACGAACGATGCTCAAGTAGTTGAGGAATGCTCTGTCCGTAGTCGCCTCACTTCTTCTGTACGTGTGCGGAGCTAACGATCAACAAGTATATCCCTCTCCCTGGTGGCTTTCACCATACGAACTGCCTCCATCAACTGGCCTTTAGTTTTGTCTGCCTCTGCACTCTTTGCCACCAACTGATCTTCCAATACCTTCACGCGGCGCTTCCATGCCCCCTCTTTCTGTCGTGCCTCCTCCAAGGTGAGCAGTTGAGTCTCTAGGGCCTCCAATTGGGCTCCCCTATCCTGGGCTAGCCGGGTCTGCTCTGTCAAGTCTTTATGAATGGTTGTCATTTGAGTGGCTGACTCCGCCTTAACCTTCTGTAAAAGTCTATAGGCTTCCACCTTGCATGAGACTGCAACCTCAATGGAGAACACCTGGCGTTTCATGAGGTAGAAAACATCGCAGAATGCAAGCTCAATGTGGAATAGACTCTCAAGAACCCCAGCATCTCGGCCTACCAGCTGTGGTGGCCTACCCAGCCATGCCCTCATCATTGTAGTAGTCTCGCCCGGTGGCCATCCTTAACCGAATATCCGAGTAAAATCTGCTTCACACCCCATCTGTACAAACCCTCGGATGCGTTGGACCTCTTGGCCCACGAGTGGAGATCGGCCAACCTTAAGTTCTCTAGAAACCTGGCCTACTCGAATCATCAATCTGCCCATATGCTCCGGCTCCTCCACATAGCGTTGTACCGTACCGATTGGATCTGCTGGGTCTAGCTGAGACATTTCTACTACAAGTCCATCTGTGGAGTCACCTTCCTCATCTTCCTCATCACCATGCTCTTCGTTCTGGTGAGGTGTTTCCCTAGCTGTCTGCTCAGGCTCATGCACTGCTGCCCCTGACGCCGTCTTTGCCCTAGCCTTAGGTTGGGTAAGTGTCTCCTCAGCGAGTCGGGCTGTCTCGCTCTGCTGGGTGTGGATGGCGGGGCCTACCTCGTCTATTAATCCTTCAGAAGGACTCCCCATCCGCTGCTCTGGCTGCTCGGCCACCTCGAGTGTGAGGCCCACAGATCCCAACCAACTGTCAATCTTAGCTACCCTTGGTGCTCCTGGCGGTGTGACAGGAGAAGCCTCCCTATCCGTTGTGATTGTCCCCCATTTCCCTGTCACCGGTGGCTCCTCTAGTACTACAACTCCTGAAGCCGAACCTGGTAGTTCCTCACCCACTGCAAGAGTCTCTGGCAATATCTCAGTGGAAGCTGCTAATGCAGTGGCCTCCCAGCGCGACGACATCGTGGCAAGTGGCGCCCATCCCGGCGATGCACTTGGTGATGAGGTTGCTACTCTCAATGTTCTCCCAGCTCCGATTGGCAAGACTGGAAGGGTGAAGGTCACTGTCTGTGCATTCTCCTTCACTGGCGGTGCTGGAAGAGTGAACCCAGCTGGCTGTAAGAGTGGTACCTCCACATCCACTGCTGTCTGGCCGCCAATAGCTATGGACACCTCCTCATCCCCTGGTGAACTAGAAGCTGATGTCGAGGAAGACAGATCAATAGGTTCCCCTTCGGATGCATTACCTTGCTCCGATGCCTCTTCAGCCGATGTTTCCTCTTCCACCGATGCCTCTTTCCGCTTCCTTTTCGTCCCTATAGTAGTGCCTTTGCTGACTTGCTTGAGTTCCAATTTGTCCAGTAAAACACTGTCGGCAGCCCTGGGTCTAGATGGGTGAGAGGCTGCAATCGGCCCCAGCTGCTTCCAGGTACTTGCGTGTGCACAAGATCGAGAAAGAGAGTAATGGCGTGCTATGTCATATAAAAGGCTTTGTGCCGTCGGGATAAGAATTCTCGCATCCGCTCAGTAACTGTGCCCAGTTATTCACTCGGCCGATGCTCAATCCTACCATGTAATCCACCATCTAGATGGCAATATCGGATGCTCGGTTGGCACCAATAAGTCGGCATTTCATTAAATCTAACAGGCACTTCCATTTGGCAGTTGCCAGGTAATGTTTTCAGAGACCTCTATTACCTACGTTCCATATAGTATCCTTCTCCTCTACTGTTAAATCTTGTCGACACACCTGCTTGATCAGGACTTCCTTATGCTGTTGTGTCATCTTCTTTGGTTTATTCACTACCACCCCAGTGGCTAGAATGCCAAAAACTCGCTCAAAGTCCTGCGGCCAGAATGAAACTACTGTACAGCCCCTGTAGTCTATCACTAACTTGTGACTGTGTCTGCAATAATTATCCACCATGGCCTTCAGCTAAGGCTTGAACTCGCGCGAGTTAAAAAATGGCACCAGAATGGCTTTATCCACCCGAGCGTGTTGTAGTGCAAACTTCAGAGCGTGGTCATCCGCTCTGCTCCGCCACCACTGCTTGCACTCATTGATAGTTAGATTTTCCCAAGACATTGTGTCCGCGTCGACATTCATTTTCTTTTTCTTTCCTGCTGAGGCTACCTTTGGCCTATGCTGCACAATTTTCTTTCCTTTGTCCATTGTACTGTCAGTTCGGCGATTCCAACCGATTTTATTTCCTTCCAGACGGTTACTGAAACTGCTGAACTCCAGTAATTGTCGTACTGAGTGAAACTGGGGCTGTTGAAACTCCAAAGAAAACTACAAGTACTGAACACCTTGAGGGATCAAGGACTGTCGTACGGTATGCATGAAGGCTGAATGTCCTGGATGTCGCACAACTTGAAGCCTTTGAGAAAGCCGTACGATGTGAAGTTCCTGAGAGAGCCGTATGATGTGATATTCCTAAGAGTGAGAGTGTCGTACGATGTCAAGACACTTAGAGTGCCGTACGTCTGGAGTCACCAATCCCTGCCATACGAGCTGAAAGACTGAAAATTGCCGTGTAAAATCTAAGGATGCAAATTGCTGTGCGATGAGTGATGCTTCAAGATACAAAAGTGTTTGAAACTTTGCCTCTTGAAACTGTACCACTAGTTGCCGTACGTCTTTCTTGAGAAACCGTACGAGGTGATCTTTATCTTCGTTGGCTTTGCCAGACCTTGTCTTCTTGTGTGTCCGCTTCTTCTTCAGACTTGATCTCCAGCGGTACGCCCTTCCAACCCTACGTATGACCTTCTCTGGAATGCGTACAAACTTTTTAATCACTGGCCGTACGATGCTGAAGAATCTCCTTCGTACAATGTACCCGACTCTGTCTTTTTGCTTAACTCTTCTTTCCAATGCACGTACGGCCTCGTTTTTTCTCCTCCTATCTTCCTTGGGTGTTTTCCCTTTTGCGTGACTCTGGCGAATGTACTTTTGGTCATCGTACGGTCTTGAAGCTTTGATATGCGGATTCCACCCTTTTCCCTTGCTCTTGGCGTTATGTGATGTCTAATCGTTCCTTGCCTTCTAGGACCCTTACGCGTGCGACTTTTAATATTCACTTGTTTTCACCGAACTCTTCTTGCTTTTGTCGTACAGTGCACAAGAGGGCGATATTTTATCCTTCTTAATCTTATTTTAATTGCCATCATATTTCCCCCTTTACTTTTTAATTTCCTTCCAATTCGTTTATTTTGCCTCTCTGATATTTTTTCTCTCTCCTCACTTTCTTCTAATTTCTCCCCCATATTTCTTTTATTTGTATTTTCTCTCTCCTCGCTTTCGTTTAATTTCTCTTCCATAATTCTTTTATTTTTATTTTCGCTCTCCGTTCTTTTCCATTTTCCTTGTTTTTTATCCTTTGTTCTTCCATTCTTTTTCATATTTTGGTTTCTTATAGCTTCTCTCTCCTCTAGTTTTAATTTTTTAAAAGCTTGTTTATTTTCTCTCTCATATCTTCTCTCTTCTTTTTCTGTTTTTCTTTTTGTTCCCCGTACTCCATCCTTTTTAACCTTTAATTCAGACGCATAGTGCCATTTGCACGTATGCGGGGGCCGCTTATAACATTCTTCTTCACAACATGATCCTACATAGTGTATATCAAACCATTTATCAAGCAGTGGAGAAAGGCCAATACCTTTGAAACTGCCGTCGATGTATTGTCCGCTGTAACGCTGGTACCATGTAACCTCTTCACCTTCTATAGTTGGTGGCCTGATTGCGTTAGGTATTATTTTCCAAAGCCCATCTTGTGTCACTATCCTCGACACTTTCCTCCGTTCTCGTCTCAACTGCTTAATTACATCTTCAGTGTACCCATCTACACTTGAAATGAACATATCTTCTGTCATTATTACTGTCTTTAAACAGGGGGCGGTCCGTTCAAAGTAGGCTTCCCATTGCTCGGCGTTCCAATCATTTGCTTCATCATCAGCATCCTCAAGTTGACACATACTGCATTCATGGGCGAGTTGTTCCTCCTCTTTCTGCGCCTCATTGTCTAATCCTTTCGCTAGGTATCCTCGCCTGAGACCTTCATACGGAGCTATGTAACACCAATGTCCACCCATTCTCCGCCATAGTGCTCAGGTGCTTTTGCATTCGGGGCACAACAATGCCTTATACCCTTTTCTGCACCAGTCTCTCTTCGATGATTTGATCTACGCTTGACTCCATCCAAACTCCTTCGGCTGCATATTCGGGGCCTCCCGGACCCCAATGATATTCCTGCGAATCTTCTTTTTGCACAACCCAATCTTCTTTAGTAGCATAGCCCAACATATTGATGGCGATGGCGTTCTCCTTTCTTTCCTGATTTTGCTTCAGCTTAGAACCATTGATTGCTTCTGGTATGGGTGACCCATCTAAATTCTCTCAAGCTTTATAGAGCCATTCTCATAGACTTCTCGAACTCAGAATGATCCTAACCAACGGACTTTGAACTTCCCCGGCTTGATTTCGTTGCGGCCGTTATATTTCAGAACTAACTGTCTTGGCCGAAAATTCATTCGCCGGAGATGTTTATTGTGCCAATACTTCCTTCGCCGTTGCATGTTCTCCGTTGCCCATTGTGCCATTATCCTTCGCTCGTCCAGTTCATTAAGCTGGTATAGTCGTTCTTTTAAACTTTTAGTATCACCTAGCCGATTCTCCACGGCTATCCTTAAGCTGGGTACCATGTATTCCATTGGCATCATTGCTTCTTGACCGTACATTAATTGGAAGGGCGTGTGACCTGTCGTTACCTTGTACGTCATACGTTATGCCCACAGGACGGCTGGTAATCTCTCTTCCCAGTCAGCTTCTTCCACGCCACATGACTTGTGAATAACGGATACCAGCACTTTATTTGTAGACTTTGCCTAGCCATTAGCTCGTGGATAGTACGGGCTTAATAAGTTGTGAAAGATTCGGAACTCCATTGTCATCAGCCTGATGACATGATTAACAAAATGCCCTCCACGATCACTCGTGATCTGAATGGGAATGCCGTACCGTGTCACTATTTGCTCATAGATAAATCTTTCCGTACTCTGCGCTGTGTTGTCTGGCAATGCTCTAGCTTCAGCCCACTTCGTCAGATATTCAGTAGCAACCACAGTGTATCGGCACCAATGCAACTGACTTACCTTCAACGGTCCAATGAAATCCAATACCCATCGTTCGAACAACTCCTGTGGTTGAGACGGATGCAGTGGCATGAAGTCCCGCTTTAATGGTTTCCCGACCCTCTGGCAGGTATCGCAGCCTAACACCCACTCCCTGGCATTGGTGTGCATCGTCGGCCACCATAGGCCTACCAAAAGAATTTTCCTCGCTGTAGCATCTGGTCCCATATGACCGCTAGCCAGACCTTCTTGTGCCTCCTTTAGTACGTCTGGTATCTCTTCTTGTATGACACATATTCGGAGGATCTGATTAGGCCCCATCTTGTAAAGCAAGCCAATTATCAATTGGAACATCTTACTTTTCAAGACGAGCTTTTGCCTTTCCATTGGTGGCATTTCCTTCGGAAATGTGGATGTGGACAAATATTCCCCAATCTTTTCATACCACGAGGGTAACACTGCGATCTGAAATAAGTGTGCATCCGGAAAATCTTCATTCACCCCTCCCTCGGTAGGTTCGCCCGACCGGATTTTGGACAACTGGTCAGCAATCACATAGCTCTTACCCGATCGTACGATGATGGTAAATGTAAACTCTTGGAGCAGTAATAGCCACCTGCTTACTCGTCCTTCAATGATTGGCTTGTTCACTAAATACATTAAGGCTTGATGACCCACATAAAAGGTGAACAGCGTGGCTAGAAGATAGTCCCTGAACTTCTGTACGGAGTAAACCATTCCTAGTGCTTCACGCTTGGTCGTACTGTAATTCCTTTCAGCTCTTGAAAGTAGCTGACTGGCAAAGAATACCGGATGGTCCAACCCGTGTGCTCCCACTTGTGCTAGTGTTGCTCCAATGGCAAAATTAGAGGCATCCACATGTACATGAAACTCCTTATCCCAGTCTGGGTACGTCAGTATAGGTGAGTTGATCAATTGGTCTTTCAGTTCGTTGAATGCCTTCTCCTGTTCTTTGGCCCATATGAAGGGTTGTCCCTTCCTCGTCAGTAGGTCAAGAGGATATGACACTTGCGCAAAATTTTTGATAAATCTCCGATAGTATCCCACATGCCCGAGGAAGGACTTCACACCGGTGACGTTCTTTGGAGCCTCCATCTGTACGATTACTCTCACCTTGTCGGGATCGGTTTTCAATCCAGCCTTACACACAATGTGTCCGAGCAGCTTTCCTTGTGGCACCATCAATCTGCATTTCCTGGGATTGAATGCGAGGCGGGCTGCTCTACATCTTTCCATGTACTCACCTAAGGCTTTTAGATGCTTTTCTTTATCATTGTAAATTGACCAATCATCGAGGAAAGCGTTAAAATTAACTACAGACATTCTGTCAAAAATGTGGAGTATTATCCTTTGGAACGTGGCTGGCATGTTGCACAAGCCAAACGGCATCCGGTTGTAGGCGTACACCCCGTCCTCAACCACGAATGTAGTCTTCAATTTGTCTTCCTTTGCGATATTGATTTGGTTATAACCCGAAAAGCCATCCAGGAATGAGTACATTTCATGTCCGGCAAGTTCTTTGAGGATTGTGTCGGTGAAGGGAATAGGAAATGGGTCTTTGATGGTCACCGCATTCAAACTCCGAAAGTCAACACATATTCTAATCTGCTCTGTTTCTTTCTTCAAGGATATGACAATCGGTGACACCCACTCGCTGACCTCCACTTTGAAAATGATGGCTGCTTCCAACATCTTCTCAATCTCCTCTTGCACTTTAGCGGCATAATTTTTATTCATTCTGTACGGTCTCTTCCATACGGGTTGGGCTCCCGGTACGAGAGGGATCCTGTGTACACATAGCTCCGGTGGTACATCTTTTAGATCTTTATACGTCCAGGAAAAGGCATCTTTATACTCCATGAAGATTTTGAATGCTGCCGCCTTGAGTACGGGGTCCCAATCATCACCGACAAGAATCTTCGTAGGTTTTTCTGGTTCCCCAAGGTTTACCTTCTTCAGCGTTGGCTCCTCGTACTTGATGATTTTATCTTGCTCAAACTTGTGTGCTGGCGTCTCATCCAATTCTGCCGTACCTTCCTTATACTCACCGTACTCTGGAGGAAATGTTTCACTGGTCGAGCCTTTGTCTTCTTCCGCTTCCCCCTCCTTGACTTGTAGCATGTTGCAATTAGGGTGGAAGACTTCATAATCTTCGGCTCCATTAGCTTTCTTTCTTCATCAACATCTGATTCTCCTCCCGATTCGGATCTTGAAGGCGCCAGATCTTCATTGACCGCCTGGTTCTTTAGATCAATAGTATACTTCCTCCCCTGACTCTCAATTGAGAGCGTATTCTTCTTCTAGTTGTGGTTTGCTTTGGCAGCAATCAACCATCCCCGTCCCAATAGTGCATCGTACGCCTTTTTCTCTAGTGGGATGACGACGAAATTTAGCAAAAACAATTGTGTGCCGATCAAGACTTTTTGTGCCATTAGTGTACCAAGGAGTTTGATGCCATGCTGCTCTGCTCCTACGAGGTGGAATGTCGGGGGCCAGAGGGTCGGCTTACCCAAACGCTTCCATGTTTCCTCTGGCAGTACGTTTACTCCCGAACCTTCGTTGACGATGGTGTTAGATAATTTCATTCCCAAAATTTCCATCTCGACGACGTCTGGTTTCCTCCCGATACTTACTGCAAGTAGCATTGGATCCGTGGTCTCAGCTACTGGTTCTATCA
>VDFB02047397.1:101419645-101637964 GCA_007258455.2 Sequoia sempervirens | reverse complement strand
AAAAGATTGATAATTTGCATAATAATGCCTTCTATTCATTTTGTAAAACACTGAATCTCGCACAAGCCGCGAGAGTAACTGAATTTGATTATGACAATCAAAAGATGAATACAAAATTAAAGGACAAACTACACTACTGAACATAACATAAGCATAAAGAAGAGGAGCAATTCATCGTTTCCTGTAATGATGAATCACTTTCGTTGATGTCTTCAGTCGTCGCGTCTCCGAGTTGTTGCAGCCTCATTTCCTCGCTCCATGAATCTGCAAAATTGTAGAGGAAATGGCGTTAGAGTTATACTCTAAGCAAAGATGAATTACATTATGCCTTACACCTATGATACCAACAGAAATGTAATTTGCATCAAATCAAGCATTCACCAGATGAAAGGCTGACAATCAAGAAAAACATAACTCAATGGAAGCTTTCAGCTTCTTTTATTTTGCTAACATGTTTGTTTCAATGTGCAAGAACAGGTTCATCACGTTCGAGAATATTTTTATCAGATATGTGGAGCAAAATGGGCTCCCACAAGGGTAGAGCCCGGCATATTAAGAAGGTATGAAGGTATTCTCTCATTCAATGTTCATATATGAGAGTCATCAAGCATCAAAGAAACAGTCATTATCTAGGACTATCACCAAGCAGTCTAATTCATAATGGTAAAAACAGATTGAGCATGCATCGTGTTGCTCATAATTCAATAGAATACATTGGAATGTTTTTTATAATTTCAAAGCACACATTCATGGTATAAGAGATGGTCATAGAAGTCTCTCACAAATGAATTTCAAGAAAACAGAAATGTCAAACAGCCAAACAACTATGGAGATACAGTGACCATAAACATCGAAAGGACAGTCACGATATGCATTCATTTAATAAACAATGAAGAAGCTTGCATAGTCTTCAGCATAAAAAGAAAGAGATATTCCTTCTTCATCATATCAAGGAGTTTCAAGACAGTGGAAGCAGCTGAAAATTTTTAGAACATGAGCAACAACTATCATAAAGTGAACAACAACATTAATTTCAAAATGTAGCAATATACTCTTGAAGTAGACAGCCTTTGCAAGGTACAATAGCAATGACCATCAATGTCAAAGTTGCTTTCATTTCCATCTTAAGTTGAAACTTCTTGGTGCTTGAAAGAATAATAGAATGGCAGTCTTAAAGGATTTATCAATGACTACAGTGTTTAGAGCAAATAAGGGGACAGTCATTAATACAAGTTGCATACATGAGAGCTAAGGCAATCCACGTAACAGAGTAATCTATAATAGCATTAAAGGGGGCGATTATGTTTTGAATGCAGTCAAATCAAAGGACAGCTTTCACAATGACAAACATAGTCCATATTCAAGACTAATGGACAGTTTCTTTGAAGGAAAGAGTAGACAAGCTTGAAGCTTTACTCAGCAATGTAACTTTCTTCACTTTGATCTGATATATTTTATAGCTTGGTAGGGTTGAGAAGCAAAGCATGATAGCTAATATCAAGGAGTTTTAAGGCAGTCCTTCATTCATGGTTAAAAGTACAACATACGAGTATAATCAAAGGATGTATGTTTAGAGAGTCACAGATTGCAAGGTGCCGGGCATGTTTAAAGGCCATTTCTCATGACAACAAATCCTTCACAGGGGGCAAGAGATAGTCAACCACACAGTGAAAAAGAGCAAGAGTCTTCTATCAAATTAAAATGCATAATGCTGCTATACAGTCAATCGTGTGTCACTGAAGCTTAATGCAAAGTAAGGAATGGTTTTAGATCGATGACTATGAAAAGAGGACCCAAAGGTCAACATAAAACAAAACAAGGCATCCAATCTTCCAAGGAGGGTAGCCATGGCTAAATACAGAAGCCCCAATTGTTAAAAAATAAATAAAAAATTAGTGGTTGTCATCTTTATAATCACGATCAGTTTTGTTCACTATGTGAATACAGAATAAATGAGGTTATTTGAGCTTACACAGGTTTTCAAAAATACCCAGAGCTTAAATCAAAGGTTTTATCATCAATAAAAGAGATAGCCGCAGCCAAAGGTTGGCAAAGAGTTCTCAAAATGATAAGTCACCTGCTATAGAATAAGTTCCAAGGCTCAAATAGAGCACATTCAACAATAAAATACATGAAGCAAACTTATATCTATCGCTTGCTATGGAGGGAATACATTGAAAGCTTATGATATTTAATGAAGCTTCAAGAAATACACTCATGGTGGCCAGAGGCAGTGAGAGTCAAATGCAAATCTATGGCGGCCAGAAACAAGGAAATATGAAGCAAAATGTAAGACAAAGAGGCTGCAACCTATACAAGGTTAGAAATTCATGGAGAAGACCCAGCACAGCACAGGAAGAGTTAAAGTCTTGTTTACTTTTTAATGGTGTTCAACAATGAAAACTATCATGAATAGAATATAGAGTATAAAGGAAAATTTTCAAATACAACAATGGAAGTGCCACAGCCTGGATTTCATTTTTTGCAAATACAACAAGCTCAATACGGATTCAATATTCCCAAGTATTTGCAGATTAAAAGCAAAAGATTTGAGTTCCTCTCAGTGCAAGGAGAACTTACTGTGTTTTAAGCCTTGTTTGCATAATAGAATTTCAGTTGAAGCCCTATCTTCATGCATGGCGATGCAGCTCCAGTAGTGAAATCAAGAGTTAAAGAGATAGAAATTATTTAGGGTCTAGCCTGGATTTTAGAAGTGCCCTAACCCGAATGAAGACATTCTTTTGATTTATTTTCTTAAGAGATGTTTTGAAAATCAAATATGCCACAAGGTCAATGATTTTAAAATAAAAAACCTAATAATGTGTTATGTGGTGGCCGACTAAAACATATGCCAATTCTATAATATGCATGAAGTGTGAGTTGTAAAGCCAAGTTTCTAATTTGGCATTAACTTTAATATTTTAAGTTTACATTTTTCCATGTGAAGTTAATTGATTAAATGATGAAAATATAAATCATTTAATTAATTTAACTATTTTAAAATGTAAACATTAACATTAAGTTATTTCCCTGATCATGCATAATTGATTTGGACATAAAGATGGAGTTCCAATGTGCATGGGCGAATTGACAAAAACAAGATGATTTTCACATGCTTTAGCCCACTTTTTCAGGAATTTTCGGTTCAATTTGAGTGCTTTATGGATCAGTTACTAGTTGACAGCCAGTTTGAGCCTGAGTACACTCATTTTGCATGAGTTTGAGCCTTCTTTTCAGGGATTTTTATTTCTGCTCAGATTTTTCCTTGGAATTATCATCTACACACTGAATTTCACTTCTAGTTTCATCTTCATGCCTTTGAGAGGCTTATTGTATATATTGAAAAAGTTTATCTTTTTCATTCCAGTTCTTGTTATTCAACTTTTGCATTCTACAAAGCAAATTATTTTGTAACTCAGTATTATTTTCAAATTAATACAGTAGCAAGTTTATAGGTCAATTAGTGTGTTTTTGTAGAAAGACTCCTTTAATTACCATCTTTTTTAGAATTCGCCTTCAAGTTTTCAAGCATCATTGTCATGTAGGATTGATCGAAGTGATTATTGTGTTTGCAGTTTATGAAACCTTTAAATATTTTTGTCTCCTTAATGGATTTTTGTATGCATCCGAGTTTAAATTCACTAGTTAAACATTGTGCTAATCAATAATCAAGCAATCTAGTTGTGGGAATCATATTTTCCTTCTATGATTGTTTCTTTAAAAGCCTCTGTTTAAAACATTCAAGTGTTTAAGCTTTTAGATCTAGTTGTGCGAATGAAAATAGTGAGTAATCATTCTGTGAGTGGGAATCATATTTTCCTTCTATGATTGTTTCTTTAAAAGCCTCTATTTAAAACATTCAAGTGTTTAAGCTTTTAGATCTAGTTGTGCGAATGAAAATAGTGAGTAATCATTCTGTGAGTTAAGTCTGCATATTGAATTCTTCGGTGCATCACCATAGTTAAGTTTCATAGTTCAGAATTTAGATTTAGTCTTTCTCCCTTTTCTAGCAAATCACTTAGTTATTAACCAGAAAATTAGATAGGAACAAGCATAGAATCTGGAGGTCTAATTCCTTATAGGATACCCACAGCCTGGAATTAGTTCCAATGTTTCAATAGATTGTTGAATTTCAATATTCAAGCATCCGGGTGCAATCTGTTTGACAACAAATACAAACTAGGTAGTAAGTTTTATAGAACTAAGGAGAGGGTGTAGGTGGAAAACAGCCAATAGGAAGTGGCCACCAATGTTAAATAAAGTGATAAAATTAGTAAATGCTCCACCCTTTTAGGATGGGGACACCTTATCACCTTATTTCCTAGTTATTAAATAATAAACTCAATTTATTAGCCTAAGCAAGCTTAACAAAAATGTAGGAAAAACCTATGACTAAGGGAAAATAAATTAACCCACTAGAAAAATAAAAACCTACACCAACAAGGGGCTCACAAAATCACCAAGGTGGGTAAGACTATAATAGACAAAATCAAGGTATAAAACAATATTTTCAAGGTCCAAAACTAAAATTTCCCAAAATAGATATCTATAGTTTGATGGTACAAATTTAACTTCTTGGATAAGTCTAATGGAACAATACTTTAAACTTCATAATATATGTGATAATGTAATGGTTGACATAGCTTCACTATTTAGAATTTGAACCTTATCAAATGGTATCAATGGATGATGAATGAAAAAAAAGTTACTTAGTTGGAAATAATTTACTAATGAATTAGTAGTCCACTATGAGAAACCATAGAAAGGAAGATAATTTACCCAACTAACAAATTTAAAACAGATAGGTTCTATAGCTAAATATAATTTTGAGCATATGAGATTAGCAATGTGAACCCAAGATGTGACACCTTATCAAAGGCTACAAATCTACATCAATGGACTGAATGACCAAATTCAACTTGATGATTGTCTATTAGAGCGTTGTATAGTTAGAAAAGCTATGCAAAAATTATTACATATTGAGCAATGAAATAATACCCACTAAAAGATCCACACAAGGCCAAACCACAAAATGGAAAAATGGAAATATTGCTAATCCTATCAACAAAAATGAGGGCAACTTCCTTAACCCAAGCTAATTAACTAATATCTCTCCTTAACAAGAGGCGAGAAAAGAGAAAAAGGATTATGTTGTCATTGTGATAGAAAATGATCCAGGGGTCATAAATGTGGTAATAGTGAGAAGAGACTAATGATTATTGAAAATGAGGTTAAAAAGGAAGACATCACTATTGAAGAACCAAATATGGAACTGACACATACAAATTTAGAGGAAGAAGAAAATGCAACTATCTCCTTACATGCATTGAATGGAACAAGCATACCACAAACACTTAAATTGTTTGGTTACATAAAAAAAGAAGTTTGATAGTGTTGGTTGATATAGATAGTATACAACTTTATTAATAGAAGATTAGGTAATGAACTCAATTATTTTGTGTATCCAGTCTCTAACTTCCAAGTCATGATATCTAATGAAAGAAAAATTTCTTGTGGTCGAAAATTCCATATTATAAAACTTTCAATTTAAGATTATCATCTAGACTAAAAAAGGTTTTATTCCAATTGAAGAAGTGGGTGGAGTTTTAGGAGTAAAATGGCTTAAAATTTTGGGAATAGTGTCCTTCAATTTTCAAGAATTATCCATGGCTTTTGGTATACATGGGAAAAAAGTATAAACTTTTGGGGATACAAACACCACCAAGTGAAATTATTAGCTCTCAAAGATTGGACAAAATTTCTCAAGAAAGGGTTTTATAGCATAAGGGCACAACTACATTTTGTAGAAGCACAAGATATAAAAACTCCAAATTAATCAATAATTCAAGAGATAATTCAACACCATCAAGAGGAGTTTCAAGAACCCACTGATCTACCCCTAATTAGAGACCATGATAATACCATTGGATCAATACTAGGAAGCATTATTAATCCCTAAAAAAATCTATATTTATTCCCAATGATTATTCTTAACAAGAAGGATGAGCCACAAAAAATGTGCCCCATTAAACAAGGATCTCAATAAGATCACTCATAAAAGAAAAATTATAATCCAGTTAAAATTGCCTAAGATCAATAATGCAAGTTTATTTTATAACCTAAGGTAATCATTGAGAAATTTGGTTAATGTCAAGTGCTCTACCACTAAAATAAAATAAAAATAAAAATCATAGAAAAATGGGTACATAATTTATAAAATAGGGTCATCTTCAAATTCCTACTCAAGTGGAAGAGATTTCTAATTGAAGATACAACATGAAAGGATGAACAATTAATACAAAATATTTCAAATTTCTAAGTGTTGAAGGCAACACTTTTTTTAAGGGGATGGGAATTTTTTCAACCCTGATATCATATATTCCTAAGTATATATTATATATTCCTAAGTATAATAAGAGTAAGCACTTGTGGCATGCTTAACCTTAACATCAGTTTTAGTTAGTACCTTAAATCCTCTTAATTAGGATGAAGGGGTGTGTCCCTCTATAGATATTCCTATAGATGAAGATAACTCTCTCCCACATCATCATATCATCAAATATTGAGTTTATATATTATTATCTTCTTATTGGAGGTGAACCCCTCGAAGTGGTTTTATATTTTTCATATTTTTACATTTATTTCCAAGAAATATCATAGCATATTGTGTGCTCAAAGTGAACTTAAACCTATTGGAATATATTTTTTTCAAATTCAATCATTGAGCCAACTCCTTTGTAGGATGTGAAATAAGTATAACATGATGAATGGGATACCAACTACCTTGAATAAATAGATAAAATGAAGAGGTTTATGGAGATCTACATAATAAACCTTCACTAGGATTCGACTCACTCAATAGAGAATAGACAACTCACTGCCATAAATATTTTCAAATAAAAATTATGATTGTATTGGTATGAAGCTAACAAGTGTTAATGGAGTTGTAAGAAAAATTTACTAATCCCTTATAGGGTTCAAATAAATATCTTTTCCAATTTTAATATCAGGTTTACACTTTAAATAAAACCAAAGTATTTCTATTAGAGGCCTTGGCCACTTCTATAAGACTATATATAAGGGACCGAGTTTCCACAAGTGAAGAAATATAAATATAGGAACCTTCTCATACCTTTGAGCACTTCCTTATTTGCATATGTACTTTAGTATATTTCCTAAACCATATCCATTTATGTCATTCAAATTTTGTGGCTTCAATTATATATTATACTCTAGACCAAACAATTTTAAACAAGGTCTTGGTAAAGGCAACATATTTTCTAGACTTATTATCTTTATCTTCATAGAAATTGGTTAGTGTTGAGTGCATTTCCTTTTTGATATCTTTTTTTTTTCCTAACAGAGGTTGATGACACTTCAAGATCTAATGGGGGTGGCCACTTCAAATGTCTATAATTAAATGCATCCATCCAACCTTCAATTGAACTTGAATTAGTTTTGTCAATATTTTGATCACTAATCCCTCTCATGAAAGTGGTACTTGCATTTCTAGGAAGTCCTGAAAGGAGTAGGAGGCATTTCGTGTGCTCCAACCTCCTTGATGAAAAGGTAAAAGATGACCAAGGAAACTACTTCCCCATCTAATTATAGGATTACATCTCCTATTTTTGAGAACTTCATCTCAATTAAAGTTATCTCAAGCTTGTTACTCATTGTCTAATCAAGCTTGAATTTTGAATATTCAAAACAAAGACACAAGTCAACTACAAAACTTGTCTAGTTTAAAAGATAAGAGCAAATACCTTATACTTATATATTTATAACCTCCCTTATAAGACACTTTGTTGGCTACCATATCGTGGCCCATTTTCTAATGTGTCATTGAGGTAGCATGATTTAAACTTGCATTGGTTCATGGACTCTATTTGGTTGGGAATCGTAAAGGTAACTCCCATTGTAGTTCAATATCTTTCCTAAACCATATCCATCTATGTCATTCAAATTTTGTGGCTTCAATTGTAAAATATACTCTAGACCAAAAGAATTTCAAATATGCTCTTGGTAAAGGCCAAATATTCTATAGAATTATTATTCTAATAGAAATTGGTTATCTTTGATCCATTGGTATGAATTTCCCTTTTGTTATTTATAGTTTTTTCCTAATAGAGGTTGAGGACACTTCAAGATCCAATGATGGTGACCACTTCAAGTGTCCAAAATTAAAAGCATCTATCCAATGTTTAGGTGGACTTATATTATTTTTGTTGATATGTCAATCTCAAACCACTCTCATCAAAATGGTACTTACATTTATACGAATTCTTAAGAGGAGTAAGAGTCATATCATGTGCTCAAACCTCCTAAATCAGAAAATAAAAGATGAACATCTCCCATTTTTATGCCGAAGGCATTCCCTTTATGAAATGAGCCGAGCTGAGTTTGACAATAAACAATATAAAATGATAGAGAATGGATACAAGAAGATAAGAGCAACCTCATCCATTCTTCATAAAAATGAAAATTTAGTGCCCCCTAGCCAATTTGACCGTCTCGACATTGCACATGGTCTTTCATTTTTATTTGGGTAACTATTAAAGCAGTCTTTCTCTGCATCTTCCACAGTTCCCATCAAAATTGAAAATCCCTCACCCTAACAAATCTTGGAGAATAGTTGTAAAGTGCCTCCCTTTGAATAATTTTCAAATTTGGTTTTAAGAATATGTTCTACATTACAGGATGTGCAGTTATGAAATCTTTGATTCCACCGGGCCATTGAAGCCTAAAAGTATTGGTTGGCATCTTGTCGAGTATTTCTTTGAACCATTGTATTAATCTGCAATGATTTATCGAGAATTTGAAAGTAGAGAGCAAGGAAACAAATACAATTGGCAGCTGTAAATCCGAAGGGGGCTCTACTAGAAGGAAGTACTTCTCTAGCTCAAAGCGTTCTATTTCTTATTTTCAGTCAAGTTTAGTTCTATAGCAGATAAAGATAAGCATATAACCACCATATTTCTACCATCCAAACAAGGTTTATTTATATGCATGATTTTTGTATGTCCCGAGAGTTTTAGCATAACATATATGTCATATTATAGATAACTGAGTCAACTAACAAAGTCATGTGCAATCTAACTGATATAGATCTGTATTACTATTGCAGGATGAACAAATACTAGGGCTAGCTCCAGTAAGAGAGAATTTCTTTGTTTCATTATCAGAAGGTGTCACCCTTCTGTAATTTGATGAGTTTTCTTATCAACTTCTTACATCTTTTCCAAGGAGTTGTCAGCTAAGGGATATCTATGCAAGACCCATCTAAGGCTTATATGATCACACAAGCTTTTAGTAAAACACTAATATATATACATATATCAGAAAGGGAGAGATTAATCAATAGAAATGTGACACACATTAAGGGAGATAAAGTGGAACAAATTAGCCTCATAAAATTATGCTTCTTGTTGGGCTAGTTGTAATAATATTGCAGCTACTACCAAACTGATATGCTACAATTACCACTAGGTGAATCTGAGCTACAACTGTTAATCTTATTGTCAATAGGTACAAATCTGACATGTGGACAAATCTAAGATACAAAGACATAACACATGTATAGAGGGATTGGGGTGATCCAGATAGGTAATGACCAAAGAGCAGTTATGAAACAAAAATCCTAGATTATTTTGTTTGCAACAAAAATGGTCAAGCCACCTGCGAGTCCATGCCAAAACCATCTTCCATAAAATAGGATAAAATGATGTTTTCATATATAAGATGGAAAAATAATAGACCATGGTACCCAAGGATACTGAAGCATTTAGATGGTGACAAGGCCATGCTTAAAGAACAAATGCTTGCACAGATACAGCTTAAGCAAGCTACAAGGCATAGTAGCAATGGCATTGGAGAGATATAGAAAATCTAAAAATAATAGACCATGGTACCCAAGGATGCTAAAGCATTTAGATGGTGATAGGGCCATGCTTAAAGAACAAATACTTACACAAAAATAGCTTAATCAAGCTTTAGGGCACACTAGCAATGATATTGGAGAAAAATGCAATGTTATGAGACAGGGAAAGGACATCATTTAAATTACATTTCTCTCTTTCTTAATAACTATAAATATGTGTTATAGAGTACCACATGCCAAACATGTAGAGCAAAAAATCCAACTCTTAGATTGCAAGGACTAAGCATAATGGAAAAAAAAATTAATGAAGCACGTTACAAAATTATCAAACCATCATGCACATTCCAAAAATCAATTCAAATTTTGCATGTAATATAAATAGGTTGAAATAATATGAATTATCCACTTTAACATGCTCCATGTATTTTAGAGAAATTCAAATGTGCTGCAGTAAAAATGAAAATTGAAAAAACCCTACTCAGGAATCACCATTGCTAGGCTACTCACAATTGCAATGGATTGTGATTGCTTCTACTCCTCATTCATAATGTTATTGTCCATCAGCACCATCACCGCCCTCTTTAAATTGGCCTTACAAGGACTATAGACTAACAGACCTAATGCATATTTTGGCCTTTTTAGGGAACTACATTTGTTGACAAGTGCAAATGAAGCTACAATAATGGATGAGCTCAATGATAGAGTTCAGGTATCAAAAGCACATTAAACTCTTCAATGATGATCTGCAAATCCTCAACATATAAAAGTGTAAAGATAATCGGAGGACACAAAGAAAATTTCTTGAATTAATTTATTGATTAAATTACATATTTAAGCAATAGGATTCACAATCGAATCCAACTAACTAAGCAACTAATCACAACTACTACCAATTAATTACCAAAATTTTCTTCTAACAACAACTGAAAAACTAGTAATGCTTATTATCTTACAGATAGCACTGTTGTAGAGGCCATTTTTGTTAAATTATTCCAAGTGGATGTATAGAGAATGAAAATGGTTTATGAAAATGCATCAAAGGATTGTTGAAATGGGGGCTTTGGAACATAGTATGGACAACCATAGAAGGATAGAGTAAGGGTTTTTTTTTTTTTTTAAGATTTTAGTGTTTCAATTGCCCTCTACTGGCAACCCCTAGGCATGTGCCCTCTAGTAGCAACCCCTAGGCATGCATGTAAAATGTGGAAGAATAGACAAGGCACATGAATTGTTTTGCAAAATGCCACATCCAACTACCTAGTCCATAAGCCAGGTGTTGCCATTTTTCTTATTTTTTTAAATAAAATTCTCCATTTTTCCAAGGAAAAAAACCAAAAGCCAATCAAGAAAATATCTACTACTTTTTAAAAATAAAATATAACACAAATGAGGGATAGTGGGCTTAGCTCGATTGGCTAAAGCATCCTCTTGCAGACAAAGGTCTAGTCAATTTGATTAGATGAAAACATTAGCTCCCCCCTTATAGGTAGGTTCTACAAATAGATTCTAGTTTAGGCCTTCAATTCTTATTTATATTCCTCACTAAAATATAAATATATATAATATATAAATATAAATAATATATAAATGTTATATATATCAATATATATTTTATTATTTACATATTGTATAATATAATATATAAATATGCCCTCCCCCCCTTATAGGTAGGTTCTACAAATAGATTCTTCTAAATAAAGGTAAACTCATATATAATTTTTGTTCATTAAATGGATAGAAGTATGTTTAGGCCTTTAATTCTTATTTATATTCCTCACTAAAATATAAATATATATAATATATAAATATAAATAATATATAAACATATTATATATCAATATATATTTTATTATTTACATATTGTATAATATAATATATAAATATGATAAATAATGTATAAATGATATGATATAATATATAATAATATTATTTATATATTACATCATATAATATAAAATAAATATACTATAATATCTCACTATTCATGATTATACTTTACCTTTAAGGTATGTCAGAAGGGCTAATCGTCATGATACAGTGCAAGGACTTTACAAATGATGTGCAATGAAGGGAAATATCTCCTCGATACAATGATTCATACTATGCTTATTGCTAACCTTGGGAAGCATAGGAATTCTTCCTCCAAAAGTCTTAAATCTGACTAGAATAAGATAGTTGAGTCAAGAATTGGCTTTAAAAAGTGGACTACAAAGAATGAGTTTAGTGGATATGGGTGTGTTCTGAAAGACCTAATACAAGCAAGCTTTTGATGAAAAAAAATTGGAATCAACATTTCAAGATTGAACAAGAAAGACGATTCAATGATATTAATTTGGAGGTGGATACTATTCTTGATACAATTCCTGAACAACACAGTGTTATAAAGTTGAGTCTTAAGACATTCAAGGAAACATACCACTATATGCTCTTTGAGATACTTAGCAATTGGTCTTTTGGTGGTTATTTTAAATATGAAGCTATCAGATGGACTTGGAATGGTAGAGGTCACAATAAAGACAAGTTTGAACAAAAAATGATTATAAGAAATCAAGTCTTGCAAAAAAAACCTTGATCAATTATCAAGCAACCTACACATAACAATTGCAATTATAAAATCCAAAATAGATAAGCAAAATATACAAATATATGCAAAATAGACCAAAATTTTACCTAATTGTCCTTCTACACCTCTTTGACATGGCCATTGCACACAAAGGTGAAATTGCTACTTTAGAACTTCATCCCAACTAAAATTATCTAAAATTTGTCACTCAATGTCTATTCAAGCTTGTAGTTTGAATATTCAAAGCAAAGACACCAGTCAACAACAAAATTTGTATAGAGAACAAAGATCTTATAATCATATATTTTATTACCTCCATTGCAAGATACTTTGTTGGCTTCCATAGCATGGCCCATTTTCCAATGTGTTGTCAGGTAGCATGGTCCATGGACCTTCTTTGGCTGGGCCAATTTGAATAATTCCCCCATGTATGGTGGGGCCCGTTGCAGCCAAGTTTTATACTAGAGACAAGGCCCTTGGCATACACCGTAGCACCTAATCTAGGAAAGATTAACATAGCACACCTTATTTTCCCTTGTGATTCCTTTCTATTGCTCATATTGTGATTGTGATTGTGATTGTGTCTATTTGAATAATTCCCCCATGTATGGTGGGGCCCGTTGCAGCCAAGTTTTATACTAGAGACAAGGCCCTTGGCATACACCGTAGCACCTAATCTAGGAAAGATTAACATAGCACACCTTATTTTCCCTTGTGATTCCTTTCTATTGCTCATATTGTGATTGTGATTGTGATTGTGTCTATTTGAATAATTCCCCCATGTATGGTGGGGCCCGTTGCAGCCAAGTTTTATACTAGAGACAAGGCCCTTGGCATACACCGTAGCACCTAATCTAGGAAAGATTAACATAGCACACCTTATTTTCCCTTGTGATTCCTTTCTATTGCTCATATTGTGATTGTGATTGTGATTGTGATTGTGATTGTGATTGTGATTGTGATTGTGTCTATTTGCTGTTGTGCATTTGCTGTGATTGTGTCTATTTGCTGTTGTACAGCTCTTGTAATTTGTATTTTATGGCTGATATATTGTACAGCTATTGTAAAGATGTTATTCAGCCCTTGTATTTGGGTCTATATGTTGTTGAATAGCTCTTGTAATTGTGTCTTTTGGCTGGCCATGTTCTCCAACTACTTCTAGCAGCTCTATTCCTATAAATTATTTTGCTTTGTTCAATAAAAAAAAAAAAAAAAATTGCTTCCAAGATAAACTAGATTCGTCCTCTTTATAGTTGCTCGGTCATAAATCCCTAAAATCTTCATTTCATTAACAAATAACCTCAAATATATATTTTTTTCCAAGGAATTGTCTCACCCTATTTTTGTATCAACCTGTCTTGTCAAGAAATACATCATCTCCAAATAAATCATATGCGCTAAAATCCCTCTTAATGCCCTATTTGCAGTCTAGAAAACAGTAGCATCGACAATGAAGTAGTCCAACTTTTAACTTTTTGGAACTGTTCATCACTGTGTCTTAGGAAATGTTAAGATCACTGTGCTCAGTGAGATGACATCTCCCTGAGGTGTTTTCTTAAATAGTGTGAAAAGCTTGTCTATTCTTCCACGATTTGCATACACGTCTACAATGGCACCTGCAATTGCAACATCTAACAACATTTTTCTATCCTTCAGAGCACGTTTCGTATGAAATATTATTCATATAGCATGCGACAGGGGGTTTTGTTGGCTGGCATGGGATTTTGCTCCTTCGTGGTAAAATCATTGCAAAGGTGGGGTCGACAGAGCAATTCGAATGAAAATAGTCATCAGTTTCAACGGCAGAAAGCAACTAAACCGAGCTTTTTTAATCATGTCCACTATTTGTTATAAAATTTGTTTCTTTCTGCAATGGAAAACAAATCCCACATTCATGAAGGAGTTGAAACTATTGTTACTGTGGAAATAAATCATTTAGGGTAGGTAAAAATTGTCTTAGTAAGTAAAAACATGATTTAGGTTTGGGTCAATGTAAGACAATACAAGGAGATCTTGAAACTAAAGAAAAGAGTATACAATCAGAAAAAGTGTAGGTAAACAAGGAAGTATCTTTAGGCTTTGGTCTAATTTAGTCAAGGGTTACAAAGGGTTACAATAGAGAAGTAGAATTATATAGCCTCACATATATTCATCTTGTCTAGTTATTAAATCTCTGTGTAAGAATTTTTTAGCGTCAAAATTTGGTTAGAGGTTACAGCAGTTAGTGAGTAGGAAAGGAACAACAAGCCCTATGAGGTTATTGTGGCAAATTGGTCTTTAGTGGAAGATAATAAATTTTAGTAGGGAAGCATGAGTGGCATAATAAAGTTAGCTTCACAAAACATGAAAGGTTTAGCAAAAAAACTCGAAATGAAACACAAATAGTCCAACAAAAAAACATTTAGAGACAGAATAATTGAAAGTAACAAAGAAGGCATTTCAAATGATCTCAAAACATGGACAAAAGTAGTTAGAGGTTCAACAAGTATAGAAGAAGAGGTAAGTGTATTTTCCAGTAGAGTGCAAGAAAGAGAGGAGAAAGAATGGTATGAAAGGGCAAAAAATATTATTTTTAAAGGAGTAAGAGATTACAAAAAAAGTGAAATCACTTTCAATCTCACAACTGATTTCTTAAGAGACAAGTTGCAATGGCAAGCATAAAATGCTAAGCAACAAGGCTTGGCAAAGTTTGTGAAGAAATTGATAGACCTATTAAATTGGTCATGGTAAGCAAGGAAGACAAGTGTTAGATTTTAAGAAAATAGAGGCTTTTGAGAAGTTCTTGCTTCTTTGTAGATGATAATTTAACAATAAAACTGCAAGAGGAGAGAAGGGAGGAAATGGCTTAAATAGAGGGAACAAGAGATGTTGGCAAAAGGGCATGGTTGTAGAATGACAAAGCTATAATCACCAACCTAGGGTCTCATGGATATTCAATGCAACAAGAGGGCAGAAAAGAGAGAGTATATGATTATAGGGCAACAAGGCATGTAGAACAACAGTTGAGGATAAAAGGGCACATGGACTCACTTTTGAGTTTCTAACACCAAAACAATTAGCAATCACAACCCCTCCAAGTATATCTAAAGTTAGTTTGTTGAAATTGCAAAGGTTGAACCCTTAGAGGAGGAGGCCTAGGTTAGGGCCTATTGTAGAAGGAAAAGACATAATTTGTCTCACTAAAACTCATGAGAAAGAAGGTTACAAAACCCATTTCTTTGAAGGGTACTCAAAATGTGTGGTTTGGAGCAAAGTAGTGGGCAACGACAAAGGTTATGGTGGAATAATGGACTTAGTGAAAGAGGTAGAAGGGTGTGTGATTTAGTTGGAAAGAGAAGACACAAATAAACAGTTCAGTTGGGTCCAAATCTTAGAAAATGGAAATCTCATAAGAATAGTTGCATGTTATTTTGCTCCTCAAGGTTAAAAAACCTACATAAAAGTGGTTTGGATAGCAAAGATTCTTTTGTTGCTCTGAAAAAGATCTTGTAGTGTATTCTCAATAGGGAGAAGTTTTTCTTCTAAGTGATTTCAATGTTAGGATAGCAAATGGTCAAGCTTGTGTTTTATGTAGTAAGGAAAGTAATAATCCTATTTGGCTTACCAAAGAAGAGAATCGTCATTGGTTAAGATGTTTAAAAGACAACATGGACATTAACCATTATGGGGAAGATATTTTTACTCTTTGTGGCACCTTCAATTTAATCATTTGTAATGGTATGAATAGATGGAAGAAATCTACAAATTTTACGTGCAATACTTATAATGAGGAAATCTGAGTGGATTATGTAATTTGTTCCAAATTTTTTATTGAAAAGATATAAGAGGCCATGATCAATCGCATGTGGGATTTAAAACTGATCATGGCCCAATTTATTTAAGGACTACTTCACTGGAAAAAAGATAGAAAACTTTAATAACTCAACATCATCAACAAGTTCTTACAAAAGGAAGAATTCTTTTGACTCAAGAAAATTGCAATATCTTTAGGGAAGATTTAACACAACTATCAAGCAAAAAAAACTAATTTTCAAGGCATCAATATTCATGCTCTAACCAATTTAATTCATGGTGCACTTGAGAAGTTCAAAAGGAGAAAAAATAAGAATTCTAAAATAAATTATTTTTTGGGTTTGATTTGAGGATGAATACAAAAGGGCAAGGAGAATGTTGAAAAACAAAGACAAAAAGAAGTTGACCATAAAGTGTTACACACATATCATAAAAGAAAGAAAAAACAAACTTCATGAATGCAAGACGTGAAGAGCTAATCTATCTTGGAAAAAAAAACCCAAAATTATTTTGGAGGGACCAAACAAGGAGAAAATAGGTAGAGAATAACATCACAGCTATTCAATGGTTTAATTATTCAAAGCATCTTTATGAGCAAGAAATAGAGGTTTAACCCCCTCTGATGATCGTGTCGACTTTATTTTTCACCTTACAAGAGGTGAAGATTGGTATTAAGAAATTGGGTGTGGGAAAATAAAAGGGCTTAGTCGAGCTTCAGGTTGAATACCTTTTATGGTGGGTGAGTATCCTCATGCCTCTCATTGTGAGAATATTCAACATAATTTTGCAAATTTTCCCAAAAGATTGGACAACCAACTTAGCAATGCTCTTTTTAAGAGTGGTGATTATAATAATCCTTCCAACTAAGGAACATCATGATTAATCCTTGGTTTGTAAGATTTTTTGGTAGCATGGTTGAAAATAGAGTTAGCAAGTGGGAAATGTTGGAGTAAAAGGACAATCACTTAATAATTAATTAATTATTAAGTCCCCTATTACTTTAATTACTTACACTAAACTTAGGAGTGCTTTTTATTTATTAGATTGGGCTAATTATAGGTCCAGTTATCTCATTGCATGAGATTAAGACACTTGTCATAATCTAATGCAATCCTCATCTAGGGTTTTCCTTTTATACTTTTATAATCATTCATTGTACATTATAATCATTCATTCAAATTAATGCATTGCACATATAAGTTACTTTTCTAGATCAATATTTTTCTTCTCAAGGTTGCATAGCATAATCATTGATTTGTTTTCTCATGCATGATAGGTGTTTTGGTTACAAAGGATCACTAAGAGCTATGAGGGTTTAACAATCAACTCTAACATGGTATCAGAGCACCAGGTTTGTGACTTCATGTCCAAATTTTGAGAGATTCGGCCTTGAAGGAAGAATCGGCTCATCTTGAGGAAAAATGGGCATCACCATTGAGTTGCACAAAACATAAGGAACGACTGTTCAGAAGTCTAGATTGCAAAAGTTACAAAAAAAGAAAAAAAAATTAAGGGCACATAGATCTAGGCACTAATTTTCCTAGATCTACCATTTGTGCCCCAATCCAGATCAAGTACAACAGTTGATTTTTCAAAAAGAATCAGGGTTTTTAATCTGTTTTTCTAGAAATTGTTAAAAAAATCTCTCCAATTTTGCATTTCAAAAAAAAATTGCAAAAATAAAAATAAAAAGCAAAAAATGTTTTAAAAAATTAAAAATCAAAAATTAAAAAATAAAATAAAAAATAAAAATGGGATTTTAAAATTCCTGCAGGGATACGTCCCTGTGCATGCAGGCATCATAGCCCTATTTGTAGTAGGCGGGGGCCACTTGCCTCCCACCCAGGCCAACTACTGTCCATGACCATTGACGGCCAAATAAAATTGGCGCACCTCAAAGAATCTTCAGTATCCAAAATATATATTTTGATTAAAGAATATGCCGATGAATTTTTTCAATGAAGGGCATATTCTGGGTATATTCACTGACATCAACATGATGTCATCCATATGAAGGGACCCCTTTGCCCCCTCCTAGCCTCCATTTTCCCCAAAGGAGTAGTTTCTTTTCTTTTTGGCATAACTTGGGCATATGGTGTTGAAATCGGGCAAATGAGATATCGTCGAAAAGCTGGTTCCAAACACTTTTCAGTGGTGCAAATTTCTTCAACATAGTTTTCTTTTTGTTCCTATATTCTCAGTCAAAGTCAGATCTTCATTTTACACTTCTAAGCTCATAACTTTTGCCTATATCTCCAATTTTCATGAATCCAATGGCATTGGAAAGGTATTTCAAAGCTCTTTAGATCTATCCATACACTTTTTCCAAAATATGTCCCAGGTACATTTTATTCACTTTTTTGTGATTTCACATTCTGATTAATTACTTGGACATCTTAGCACCTAGAAAGGATGTGTTTGCATGAGGTTACATCATTTGATCTGATTTTTTAGTACCGAGGTAATTAGTCTCTAATTTTTTCATTTGAGGAAGTATCATGAGATTTTTCGTTCATCCTTCTATGATCAACTTGGCAAAGGATAATTATGAGTCTTGGTGAAATGGCATCCTGACACACCTCAGGTGACTTGATATTTTCCTTATCTATATGGAATCATACCTACACTAGACACATCAAGGAATTTATCAACATGGGGTATCATCTGAGATCATATTGTAGGAGTTATATGTTATAGTGTTGATCTTGACACTATGTGTGCTCTATTAGGCATTGAATGTCCCCACACACTTTGGACTCAACTCTAGGAGATCTATGGAGACCATCATATCTCTCCATACCTAAAGGATCCTACTGCAGATTGTCTCATTCCTTTTGCAGATGAAGATTCCATACCCTTTGATGATGATACTTTCAAGGAGCTTGAGTATATCATATGTCTTCATGTTCCCACTCTTCATATCAAGACTACATCATCATCTTTTATTATTCCTAATCAGTTTGAAATTGCCACATCTTTGGCCCCTATTGATTCAGTGCAACAGGACATACATCTTCCATACATAGCTACTTGGGATTCGTATCTTGCAAACGTATCATTTTTGTTTGTGGAGTCCTATATTACAGATTTGGATGATTATTTTGAGTACATTCTCCTCCTTCTGGATAGCCACATCACCATTTTTAGTCCACCATCATCTTCATCATCTTTGGAGATTGTTCTACATCAATCTTCATGGGATTCTGAATTGACATCATCTCTTTATAACATGTGGATATGTGAGCAATTTTTAGAGGCACACATCATTTGGATTTGGATTCCTAATTCACCCATTTTTTGGATTGGCTTCTCCAATCACCAGTGGATCTATTTCTTCTAAAGGGAAGAAATGTTGTTTTCATGCAGTGGATCATATTTTGTCTTCAGGTATTCATCATTGGCACAAGAGCTCTTTCTTTATGGGGGGATTCTTATCCTCATTTTCTCTCTCCTATTGGGGGGGACATCTATTTTACTTGTGTGATAGAAGAAATCCTTGGGAGGTCACATTAATTCCTCCTTCTATCCTTCTTTCACCAGTGCAGATTTTTCATTTTCTCTCTTTTTGGAGAGGATTTTTCCCATGCAATTTTCTCCTTTTCTTCAATTATGAGAGAATTCATTTGTTTGTACATGGGTACCTCATTAGGACTTGTATTTGGGACCCATCCATGCATCCATCATTTCATTCTTCATCAAGGTTTTTAGATACTCCCTAAGTTGATCTTAAGGGGGTGTTGGAGTATTAGGGTTATCACTTAATAATTAATTAATTATTAACTCCCCTATTACTTTAATTACTTAAGCTAAACTTAGGAGTGTCTTTTATTTATTACATTGGACTAATTATAGGTCTATTTGTCTCATTGCATGAGATTATGACACTTATCACAATCTAATGCAATTCTTATATCTAAGGTTTATTTTTTATGCATTTATAAGCATTAATTGTACATTGTAATCATTCATTCAAATTGATACATTGCACATATAAATTGCTTTTCTAGATCAATCTATGTCTTCTCAAGGTTGCATAACATAATCATTGCTTTTTTCTCTCATGCAAGATAGGTGTTTTGGTTGTAGAGGATCATTAGGAGTTGTGGGGGTTCAACAATCAACTCCAATTTAGGAAAAGGAGAAGGAAAAGAGAGCAAACGGGAAAGTAGGCTTTAGGCCTAGGCATCCTACACTATATTTAGGCCTATGAATTTTATGCTAGATCATGAAGTTACTTTGAAGAACAACATTAAAAAAAATTGGGATTAAAAGGAAGAAGCCTAGAATTGTTTTGTTGACTTTAGGAAGGCCTTTGAAATAGTCCTCAAAGATAATCTATGATGCAAGATGCAAGATTTTAGTATTCAAATGCATTTTAGAGTAGCTATTCATTGGCTCTATGAACGATTCCATGTAAAAACTAGGACTCAGACATATATCTCAAAATTTTGTAGGAGTGATATTGGAGTCAAGAAAGGATGCCCTCTTTCCCCCACTCTTTTTGACCTTTACATTAACAAACTTGAAGAATGGCTAAATTTGCATGGTGATAATGGGGTTCTACTAGTGAAATGTGTGATAAATCTTATTTTACATAAAAATACCCTTATTATGGATGCCGAATCTACTTATGGGTTACATGTGAACCTTTTTCTCTTAAGTAATTTTGTAGGGTTATTCCAATGTACAAGTCAATATTAGCGAGACCATGTAATTTGCAGGAAATTTGAATCTAACAAAAGGAAAGTTAGGTTCCTTTGAGATTAAATCTCACTACATAAACTAAGATTAAATTAACTAACTAAAATGTTCAAAGAGAAATAAATTGGTGAAAATAACTACTAATAGAAAAATAAATAAAATATAATAACTACATAAATGAAAAATTCAAACAATAAGGAACCTACGGTTGAAACCTAAGAGTCTTGGCCAAGGATGTTGTTGATGCCAAAATTTGACAAGTTGCGGCCTTATGGGAAATTCAGTTAATGGGGGGACCAATTGCACTAAACTGAGTGACCTTTGGGTTTTTAAAGAAGTCAAATTCTTCTGTAATTGGGGTTTTGGAATGGGAAATGGAAGCATAGATAAAAAAAAAAAAGATCTAACTAAGGCAATGAGCCAAGATGTAAGTGTAGGCATAGTAAATCTATCTTTTGGATGTGATTTAAGGGCCCATTCAACAATCTGCATGTCCCAGAATAACATAAATCAAAGATGAAAACCTGAATAATTTATCCAATAACATAAAATAACTCTCATACATATTTATTGAAAAGAAGAGTCAAAGACATGGTCTCAATCAACAAACTTATATTGAAATCATAGAAGTTTTGCAAATAAACTACTCAGTACAGTAATGGCACAGTATATTTTTTTGTCAAATAGCTAAGAAACAAAAAGGCCGAACAACAATGGCACAGTCTGTGAATCTTATACAATAATCTAAAAACAATACAAGAGGCTTGGTGTCTTTTCACAATTTTTTTGTATGTTTCAAACTTATTTTTGGAAAGAAGAAGCAGTATATATAGAAAATAATCCCACCGCTTGAAAACCAGTAACAGAAAATATTTCCTCATCACAAGTAATGTTGTTCACAGCAATGATTTCCCAAGGCCGTTGCAACAGAAAAGATTCTGAGCCATGGAATACAATCGCCCTCGAGCCAGATGCATCCTCTACAAATGATGGTGGTGGTCCCAATGTATAAGCAGAAAAACCTCGTGCAGACATGTGTCGAAACCCACGAAGTCAGTTATGACACGTGGAAATATGACGAGGCTTATTACTTATTCCTTCCTTCCCTTCGATGAAATCCCCATAGAGAAGACACGTGGAGAAGTTTTTGTTGCTAGCACTGACTATGGGGTCCGCCCAAAAAGTGTATGCGGAACGACGCTACGTGGCACATGGGTGGAGCTCGATTGAGAAGCAAAGGGAAGCAGGATTTTAAATGCCCATGTTGCTGACACATGGAAGCATGGCGGGGCTCAGAAGAGAAGCAAAGGAAGAAATCCTTGCAAGGAGCATACAGCAGACACGTGGTGACAACGGGCAAAGCTCTTCAAAAAAGGGGGGTAGAGATATTTAAATGTATGGGGTGCAAGCCAGACTTAGCAAAATATAATCAACCCAAAGGGAGCTCAAGGGATTTTATATCCACAGATTTTGGTGACTACTAGAGGCATTTCGCCTACAAAATGAGGAACCCAAAAAATTTTGGTTCAAAGACCAGAGCCTTATCCATTGGGAGATGTAATTAGAGCTTTGAGAGAGCAGTCTACATAGGCGACCAATCGACCTCAGATGGCATCAATATGTCACACAGATTCTCTTGCGCTTCATGCAGATTCCCTATATAGGGAGAGCCTTACCTCCTATATTTTCTTATCGAATTAAGATTTTTGGCTCTGGAAATATGTTTCCTTTTGTTGCATTATTTGCTCCAATTCATCGCATTGATACTAAAATTCTTCATTTTTTTGTTGCCTCTCCTCCTCTGCCCGTGCTAATTGGTCCTATAATTCCTTGTTTTTCTGTTGCAGATCAGTGACCAGGTTGGGATCCATGGACTAGGACCTTGCGAGTTCCCCTTGGAGTCTAGCTTGCTCTGCCTCTGCTTGTTGTGACACGCACACAAATTCAGTATCCCTTGCCTTGTCCTTCTTTAGTAGGACCTTTATCCTCTCCTTAACATTTTTTAGCTCATCTTCTTTCTTCTTTCTTCTTTAGTTGGTGACCAGACTTGAGAAATTCAGTGGTCACCACACGCTGGGTCTCCTCCATGACCTCAACTTTATCCTGTGGTTGGTCTGCATGCAAATCAAGTCCCATAGCATAGATGGTGTAATCTTTGAGTCGCATCTCCCCCTGAGGCTTGATGATGTTCGGATGCATGGTTGCAAAATGCAATTATTGTTGAGCCTCATTGAAAAGTGTCTGCACCTTTGGCTCTGTCGGCATTTTATCATCTTTTTCCCTTTGCTTCTGGAGCCTGAGAGTTAGTGCTTGTCTTGTTTTATCACCCTCTGACAAAAATTTTGTTGGAAATCTAATCAACTCACCTATGAAAGGTAAACTGGGAGGAAGAAAAAAAGGGAACGAGAGAGTAGTGGCTCCGGCTAATTTCTTCTTCAAAAGAGAGACTGTTTGTGGGGAGTATGGGGGAACATACCAAGGCCCACATTGTGAAGTGGTTGAAGGACTCATGGGAAGTGGTGGCGATAGTGGAGGTGCAACAAAATCCATTTGTTGAGCATGTTGGGTTGAAGCCAACGTGGTTGCAGAAAAAGGGGAAGCAATAGCGGATGCAGACTGGGCTCCGACAAAAGGTGGAGTAAACCGTCTAGGAGTAGAAGCAAATTATCCCACTTTGGAGAATTGGGAGAAACCTCTCACAACTATTGTAGCAGAAGTAGAGAAGGAAAGACCAACACTTGAAGTGATGGGAAACACAGAGACAGCGGAAGAAACTAGAGATTGTGAATCAAGAAGAGGGAGAGAGAAAGATACTTATGCTACAAAGGATTCTAATCCCTGACTCGTTGCAGGCTCTTGTGAACCCTCTCTAGAAGTTGCATCTATGTGCTGCCTTTTTGTCAGGTGGGGAATCGTCCCCCTCTAATACCTCTGATAATTGTTGTTGGGCTACTCTGGGTCTTTTCATGGCCCATGAGCATGTTTTTGAGGCTCCCAAACGTGATATATTCACCCACAGCTTTAGAGAAGTTGTGCTAGGTTGCTTCGCTACTTGTCCAGCTTTCTGCACTGCGGTCGTCTTCACTTCCTTTTCCTTCTCCTTCCCCTTCCTTGTATATTTTCTAGCCTCCTTCGGGTCAACACCCTTATCATCGCTTGCGTCGATATCATCATGCACTTGGTTCCATAGAGCATAGAGTATCAAATCTATCATCCTCATCTACATCTAGGAATGGGGCATCAGGGCATTAGATCTCTTGACAGTAAACCTAAAAATCTTTAATATTTTCCTCACTCCAGTTCCAATAATTGGCCAAATTATTGCGAAGGGTGGCCCCCATTTGGTACTTCTCATTAAACTTCACCAAAGGAAAATAGAAATTGAGCCATGGTGGCCTCTTATCCTCTGTAGGAATGTGAACCAAGTCTACAAATAGATCATCTTGTTCTAACAATGGATTCTGCCACTTTTCCCAATAAGGTCAAGGGCTATGAGTCACCTGAATGTTTGTGCCTATTAAGTCATTATCAAGGTTATATTTCCATTGTCGCAAATCCATACTAGCCCCAGATGAGCCAACTTTGCCTCTAGCAGCTTATCTATTTGCTTTTTTTGCACAACCACATTTTTGAAGCTCAATCGGTAGAGGAAAAATCCTTTCTACTTGGCCTTACCTCCACAAAAGGTATAGTCAATAATTGACACTTGTCAAAACATCTCAAGGGCCAACACCCTGTTTGTGATGCATGACAAGAGCTAGAACAATTCCTCGGTAAAGTCGTGCATTCGAATGAATGTGAAATACTCTCCGAGAAACCAATTGCATTTAGGAGTGAAACTTTGCATCCACCATGTCTGGTTGGTAGAAATCCAATAAAGATTGCCATCCTCACTTAAGTCTTGTAGAATCAGAGTCAAGAAATAATCTGAGAATGCATAATAGTCATAAATTGCAAAGAGGATAGGAGTCCATACATAAACCGGCCTTCTTACTCCCTTTCCATCAAAAATAGCCATCCTCATATGTTTTTTGAAGAATTCAGGATTCTGATGTAAAAACATATGAGTAAGGAGAGAAGGAAACCTAAACTTATGTTGTGTTTTGTATTCCTTGATTTGGCTCATCATTTCTCAGATAATGACTTCTACAAAGTCATAATGTAGAATAAGGTATGTTGCCTCCTCAACTAAAAACCCAAACCCAGTTGAAACTCTTGCACCCATTTGTCCTTGTCCATGCCACAAACAAAAGCCATCATAAAGAAGGAATCCTACATATCATGTTTAAAAGTGATGTGCGGGACTGGAATTTTTAGCAGCTTTGCAAAATCCTCTTGAGGTCTTTGGGCTTCATGGTTATAAAAGTCCATAGCATGATCTTTGCTTCTCCATATTTTGTCCCCTTTTTTCTGGAGTGAATGACTCCATGTTCTCTGCTCTAGAGTCCCTTTTTGGGACACACAGCATGTATCTGATAGCATCCTCCTTTATTATAACTCTCAGCTCTTGACCTTCAATGGCGTTGGTATCTGGGTTGAAATGCTAAATGCCCTCATGAACCAACTTCGAGTAGTGATGCACAAAAGGGACCATCTATTGCAGGAGACCGTAGAACCATTGCTTGTATTTCAATTAACGCTTGCCAGTGACCACTTTCATTCTTTTACAAGTTGCTTCCCTAAGACTCTTAGGGTTAGTCTTGAGGATGGGATCCTGAATTTTATCCCATTCCTCCATTATATAGTTCTAGTCCTGGTGAATTTTCTACTTCTTTGTGGCCCTCATATGAATCCACTTCGGCTTCTCTAGTATGCCAGATGAAGCATAAGAGGTATCACCAAAAATATTGGCTATGGGTGTCGCACGCATGGCATAAAACAAGCTTTGGGTCGCCTCGCCTTGCACTTCCATTTGAAGATTTTGGGCCATTTCCTTCTACGGTGGATTTATGTGATACTCAAACTTACTGCAATTCACTTGCATTTTTCAGCAATTTTGCACTCAAAACTCTTTGCACTCACTAGCGTACTCAGGAAGCTTTTCACACTATTTATTCCTTCACATGCAGCACTTAGCATTTTCCTGGCTTAGAGTGGTAGACGACAGTTGCCTTTCTGCATTAAATTCGGCATGTACTGCTAACTCCTTTGCTTGTGCGAAATGAATTTCTTGCCCTTTTGAAAAGACAAGAATTCATAATGACATTTAGTAATCATGTCCTATGGCATGATTTTCTTGGGAAATTGAGCCAGCGATTGAAGGCGTATAAACCTTTCTCACACTTGGAAATTAATATCCTAAAAAGAATTATTAAGCCAAAATATATAATGAGTACTTGAAAAGATTTGAGTTCTTCCTTGGAGACTGAAACATGCTTGTAGCATGACACATCAGCTCCTGATCGTATGGATGATCACTTGGGATTGCCACCAACTTGTGATAATTAATTACCTCTCCTTAACCTCGCACGCAACAATTCATACATGACAGATGCAACTGGGTGGGAAATTTGAGTACACTCTTGGTGGGATTTTCAAGTTAATACTCAATTGGCATCATGCTTATGGCACATAGGTACCTCAGATATCCTGGCTATTTCTATAAATAGACCCTTAGACAATAGCAAAATTGCACTTTAGCAATTGGGAAGAATTAGTAATCAGGTAGTTGGGTAGACTTAGGCGTCATGAATACTCTTATTAGGCTTACAAGCAATAAGTCTCAGACAACTTTCTTAGGTGAAGTTTTGAACAAGAATTTGAAGCAAATAACAAAAAACAATCATTCATTGGCTATTATAGCAATGAAGTGGGTTATGGGTAGGGATTGTATAGAGTATGAAGATAAGTATAGGGTCAATACCGACATTTGCTCTCACTTTTTTGTGTACCTGCTTGATATACAAGTCCCTAAGCCAATGATTCTGTGACTCACGCTAGAAATCTTCCCGAAGTGGTACCTTGGCGGCCTTGGAGAGATTGTGATGAATGTGATGTATGGCCTGGGTATTCCTACGGTGAGCACCCTCCGCAAACATATTGAAGAAGATGCAATGGTACCGTGGGTTTTGTTTATGAGTGGATTTTGCATTCTAACACATGAAGAGCATCACCAGAGGTTCACTCGTGCTTACCACTTCTTGTTGTGCTGCTATAATGTAGTATTTTTCTACGATGTGGAGTGGTATACTGACTTCAAGGACTTGGTATATCCTCCACCATTGGTTGTTGATGTTGTTGACGCCCCTACTATTTTTCATGATCCTGCTGACGAAGTTGTTCCAGATGTTGTTGATGATGCTTCCACTGCTATTGTTTAAGACTCAACACTTTTCATATGTTTTTTGTATATATGCCTAAACAAGGCTTTTACCATATATAAAAATTTCATAGAATATAGATATACTTTTATAAGTATGGCCTCGTAGCCATTTTGGAAATGTAATACCGAAGTATATAATACCATCGAATGAATATACAGCTTTTACTAAATATCTATCTCTTTTTCTTTTTGTTATTTTCCATTATGGGTTCCCTTTTCTCTACTTCATTGAGTACCTTTTCAATTTTGCACATGGGTTTATTTTCATTTTTCCACATATGGGTTCATTTTCTCTGCTTCATTGGTTGCTTGGAAAGACCAGCCGAACAAAAGAACACAAAGGAAAATTTACAATAATTACATATTTACATGAGTAGAAAAAATAATAAAGCTTAATTGAACAATTTGAGGTGGATTTCGTTTACTAGAATCCCCCATGCTTCTTTCTCCATATTTTCTAATTTGAATGTGTTGTGTTGCTTGCATTGAATTATTCTAAAAAGGCCTTCCCACAAACTATCAAATTTTCTGTGTTGGCCAGGCTTTGTGGCCCTCTCATTGAACTTTAGCACTAGGTCTCTGCATTTTAGACCTTGCTCTGAGTTTTTCTTGTCAAACCATCTCTTAACCACCTGTTGGTAGTTATTCATGGTCGTCAGGGCCTTTTCTCTTTTTTCCTGTACTTCCAACAACTCATCCAACCAGACCTCCATGGCTCTGTTTTCTTCAACCTCCAGAGATTTGAGCAACTATAGTGCAGGAATCTCCATGGAGATGGGAAATAGCACTTCCTTCCCGTACACTAATTCATACGAAAAAGTCTTGAGAATGTAGTTTGTTTAGGGGTTATGTGATTTTCCTAGACCGTTGCCTGAAGGTTCTTGTGCCACTCCTTTTGATGTTTTGACACGATTCTTTTAATGAGTTGGACTAATATTTTATTAGTCAACTCAACCAGGCCATTCCCCTACGAGTAGTAGTTCGATGACATTTTCAAGAATATGCCATGCATGAGTGCGAATTGACATACCTTAGAGCCTAGGAAATCCTTAGCGTTGTTGGAAATGATGATCTTTGGCGGGCTGAATCTCATTACTAATTCCTCGACAAAGTTCATAATCTTCATCTCCATTGCACTCTTCAGGGGCATGGCCTTGGTCCATCTAGTAAAGTAGTTCATAGCCATGAGGATCCATTTATGTCTTGTGCTAGAGGTGAGATTAATCATCCCAATAAAATCAAGGCCCCATTGAGCAAAAGGTTCCTCAGTCACTATCGGGTTGAGAGGCATTGCAAAGTTTTTCCTTCTTCTGGTGAAGAACTGGCATTCCTTGTAGGCCTTAACTAAAGAGTGTGAGTCATTGAATAGTGTAGGATAGAAATATCTAGCGCACATAATTTTGATAGTGGTGGTCTTCATAGAGAAATGTTTGCCCGCGAGACTGCTGTAGAAAGTGTCAAGATTTTTTCTCGCCTATTATGCGGTGACACACCGCAGTAGAATTTCATTGAAGTTCCTTTTGAAGAGGACCTCTTCAATAAGTGCATATCCATTATTCTGCAATCTATAAAATCCTCTCTTCTGAGAGGGAAGGCCTGGCAGATATTTTTTGGTATGCATGAATCTTACTCTATCTACTAGCCAGCAACCTTCGAACTCGGGTTCATTTGTTAGAACAAGTTTGGGTTGCTCTTCTTTAGCTACCATTTCTTCATCATGTGCCAAATACTCACACAGTCCTCTTCCTTGGATGGTCTTTATGGGCTTGACCTCAATATCATATTCGAGGATATTAGTGATCCAATTGGCCCTTTTTTAGTGATTTCTCCTTTTATGATGTACTCACACACACTAGAGTATGCAACATATACAATCACCTTGTTGCAAGATATGAGGTTTCAAAACTTCTTGAGTCCCTTAACAATGGTGAATGATTTCATTTTGATGAAGTTGTAGTTCATATCATAATCATTTAAGGTATAGGAGTGAAATTTTATCGGATGTTCTCCCTTTCCTTCGTCATCTTTTTGAGTTAGCACAGTAGTGATGTTGGATTTGCTACTGAATACATATATTATGAAGTCCTTTGGTAGGTCTAGATTCACCAGCATAGGATCTGAAGAAATAGCATCCTTAACCTTCTCAAAGGCTTCTCTAGCTTCCTTTGTCCATTTGAACAAATAATCCTTTTTTAGCATTAGGGTGATAGGTCTAATTATTCTTGCAAAATCATAAATGAATTTTCTCAAAAAATTTACCTTTCCCATGAACTCCCTTCTTATTGACTGGTAGGGGAAGCTCTCTGATTTCCTTCACCCACTCCAGATCAATTGAAATTCCATATTTGGACACTAAATGCCCCAATAGTTTGTCTTGCGATACTCTAAAAACACATTTTTTCGGGTTCAGGGATATCCCGAACTCTTGACATTTTTTAAAGAATAATTTTAGGTGATCAAAATGATCATTCTTATGCTTAGAAAATACTGTAAAATCATCTAGGTAGATCAAGATGATTTTATTGATCAATTCCCGAAAAGCAATATCCATTGCCCATTTTAAGGTATCTCCTACATTTGAGAGGCCGAAGGGAATTTTCGCATATGCAAACATTCCCCACTTAGTAGTGAACATTGTTTTGTGCTAGTCCTCCCCTTTTACTCAGATATGGTTGTAATCAGAGAAGCTATCCAATAGAGAAAACATCTTTGATCCTGCCATTATTTATAAGCTAGACTCCATGGAAGGCAAAGGATAATGGTCCTTCAGGGATGCTTTGTTCAAGTCTCAAAAATTGACACAAGCGGATTTCTTCATTCTTCTTATGGACTGGAACCAAGTTAGATACCCATGTATTGTGTTTGATCGAGAAGATGATCAATGACTGAATTAGCTTTGCCAGCTCTTGTTCCATCAAGGCTTCAATCTTTGGATTTAACGGCCTCTACTTCTAGTGGATAGGTTTTGCTCCTTTCGTCAGCTCTATAGTATGCTAGATGCTTTCGGGATCATATCACTTGAGGTCATCATACAACTAGGCTACTACTCCTTCATATTTCTCACAGAAATGGATGAGTCTTTCTTTATCATCATGTGGGACATCTTTTCTGACCTTGAGCTTCCTTTCGTCTCCAACATGAATATCTACATTGTCTCTTTTGTCCGCTACAAACTTCCTCTTGTCATTTCTTGCATCATCACAATCGAATGGGTTTTCGAGAGTGACTAATCCTTTTGGAAGCTTGTTGGACCTTAACTAAATAATTTTCCCTTTATATGCCCTGACAATTCTTGGATGGAGTTGCTCGGTGAACTCTCCCGACTGTTGGATGAATGAGGCGATGTGTTCATCACTTTTGAACACTTGGCTTTGATCATTATCTAGAATTATCGGTTAGATGATCACTCATACAAAGTGTATGTTATGAATTAAGTTGGAAACAGGATCAAATTGAGATTTGATTGTTGTCATGCAATCGACATCTGCATTTTGCTCTCTAAGTACTGTCTAGATATTGAAAGCTTCAAATCCCTCGATCAGGTCCCAAACTCAATGTCTATAGGATCTCATGTGGACATTCTTGGCTATGGAAATCCCTCAGACTTGATTGATGACTAGCTCAGAGTCGTCGAACACCATTATTTGCTTGATGCCCATCCACTCTGCAAGGCTTAGACCTTGCACTAGGCCTTCATATTCAACTTCATTGTTTGAACAAGCGAACTGGAAGTGGAAGGACTAGAGTGTATTTCCATTAGATGGGGATGTCAAACATATCTCGACTCCTGCTCCAACTTTGCATCTTGCTCCATCAAAGTGCATCGTCCATAGCTTTGAGGCTCGACAACTCTCAAATTCCTTTATGACCCTCGAGATCACTTGATCTTCATCGTAGATGACATAGGTCCCTAACCCAGTGGCATGATAGTTTCCAAAAGGATCGGTGTCTATATATTTGCTCAAGAGAACCTCTTCTTGATCGGTCCAGTCTAAGGTCACTTTTTCATCCTCTAGTAGCTCGGTACAATACATTTCCTCTTTGGTGAAAGAGGTATGAGTGGCTTCAAAGTTGATCATGGATTCATCTGCTACATGTTCTAAATGTAGAGGTTCAGATATTATTTTCATTTTATCTCCATGCTTGGTCCTAAGGATCAAGTGTGACCGGTCCAGAGAAAGATATCCACCTATCTTTGAAGTGAATTCCCAGGATAAGTAAAGACCGAACATGGGGGGAACGTCTATGATCACAGTATCTTGTAGTTCTTGACTGTGATACTTGGGCAAGAGAATAGAGTCAAGGGGAGGTTCTTAATGACGCCTATAGTTTCGACCTTGTTCCCATCAAGCTACATAACCCCCCTTTTTAAAGATTCATAGCCAAGTCCTAAGGTTTCAACTATTTGCTTGGGCATGACTGTTGTGCTAGCACCAGAGTCAATCATGGAATTATGCAATAATTTTTTACCCTCAATAAGAGTTAGAAAAAAGGGCTTTGGTTTCAGCTTATCTCTAACTTCGGTAGAGGCTTCTTTTGTGTTATTTGTAAGAACTTTCGCTATGGGTGATGAATTAACGGCTTTTCCCTTGAGTGATTATTCTACTTGCTCAATGATTGCATCTTCTCAGAGGGCCTTCTATAGCAATGAATTCTGCTCTAGAATAGTTAAGATATCTCAAAGGGACACATTAGTAGTGGATTTTTTCAATTTTTCCACCACATTGAATGGTGGCAGATTCAAAGGCTTCTGTTCCTTAGCCCTAGTTATAACAATTTCCTTTTGTGGTTGAAATTATTATGCAATTGCGGAGGTACTACGACTCTAGTCAAAGGCACTTTTTAGCTACGAGACGACTGGTTCGCCCGTAAATCTCCTCTTAGAGTGAGTGTTGTAATCGGACTTCACTTGAAGGGTTTTTGATGTGGATGCATCATTTGTAAACACCGCCTCTTCTTCTTTCATCCATGAGAAGAGTGCATCGTCAGGAGCTATTCCCATTTCTCGTTCTAGGGACATCCCTTGCATTTTTGCAGTGAGTATCATGTTTTCCATTTGTAGAGAGGCGTATACATAACCTCCAAGGTATGATGTTGTGCCTTGGCTACACTGTTGCGCCACCTTTTGTTGTAAGTTTCCATGCAGGTAGTTTCGAGGCATATGTGCATCACTGCAGCGGAAGCACTAGGGATTGATGTCATCAGCAAGATTGTTTTGTCCTGCCATCAACTCTCTGCTCAAACTTGGGTAAGCATTCTACTACAGAGTAGGAACTGGCACTATCTGATTATTTTTTTGCGCCTGTGGATTTTTGCACGAGCCTCCTTGGAACTGATTTTGTTGGTAGGAAGATCTTTCGCTTTGATAATTTTGGTAGGTTGACTTTGGAGGCGCGTATTGGTTCCACTTGATGATAGTTATTTTGTTTGAGATATTTCACAACAACTCCTTGATGTCACTCATCTAATATTTTGAAGAGCCAGATGTGGAAGCGATGTTCTATGGTGCGCTCAGATGTGTACATAGATTGGGCAAGAGTAGACGCACTAGTAGATGTTATTTCCTGAGCGGGAACTGATATTTTTGGAAATATAGGCATAGAGAGTTGAGGCGACAGCTTTCCAGCATCGATTAGGTTATTCTTTGCTTTAATAGCAATGTTGTATGCATCTGGTAGAGTGGTTCCTCCAAGGGACTGGATCATCATTGAGATTTTGACATTGATGGATTTCAAGTAGAACATGAATGCTAACTCGACTGGCAAGCAAATAGCAGCCTGGATCCAATGCCAAGTTGTGTGGAACTGGGTGTTGAAGTCAGTCATGGATTCATATGGGGCCCGCTTTATGGTTGCTAGCTGATGATATAGTGAAGATCAATCTCCATCATTCAAAAATCTTTCATAAAAAGGATCTTTGAGCTAATTTTAGGTACCGATAGTGTTAGTTTGTAGAGTTCGATACCAATTTAGCGTCTTACCTCTAAAAGAGGCTACAAGCAACCTTAGTGCTATATTTTGGTTGATAACACCATGCACCAAACACACATCTGCCACATCTTGCAAGTGTTCGGATGGTGTTTACGAGCCTTCCCCGGTGAATTTTGGCACAAATTTTAAAGCAGACGCCGAAATAGGGGCCCAAATGGTGGGTGCAACTGGTGCTATAAGGGGGATTCCAACATCCCATGCCACATAATTTTTGTTATCAATTGGCAACATGGCTGGTGGAGGGATCGAAACGTTCACTGGATGGGTTCTAGTTCATATTGTTACTAGTGGTGACATTAGAAGGCCAGGGTTATTCACTATTTGGGATCTAGTAACAGGTCGATGGATCATACACCCACTTTAGTTTTAGGTACATTTAAGTAGTCCCTCCGGGTGTGCCAGAAAAAGAAACTGTTGATGCCAAAATTTGACAAGCAGCAGCCTTATTGGAAACAGTTAATGGGGGGACCAATTGTGCTAAACTGAGTGACCTCCAGGTTTTTAAAGAAGTCGACTTCTTCTGTAATTGGGGTTTTGGAATGGGAAAAGGAAGCAAATATAAAAAATAAAGATCTAACTAAGGCGATGCACCAAGATGTAAGTGTAGGCACGGTAAATCTATCTTTTGGATGTGATTTAAGGGGCCGTTCAACAATCTTCATGTCCCAAAATAGTAGAAATCAAAGATGAAAACCTGAATAATTTATCTAATAACATAAAATAACTCTCATACATATTTACTGAAAAGAAGAGTCAAAGACATGGTCTCAATCAACAAACTTATATTGAAATCATAGAAGTTCTACAAATAAACTACTCAGTACAATAATGGCACAATATAATGTTTTGTCAAATAGCTAAGAAATAGAAAGGTCAAACAACAATGGCATAGTCTATGAGTCTTATACAATAATTTAAGAACAATACAAGAGGCTTGGTGTCTTTTCACAATTTTTTTGTATGTTCTAAATTCATTTTCAAAAAGAAGAAGTAGTATATATAGAAAATAATCCCACCGCTTGAAAACCAATAACTAAAAAGATTCCCTCATCATGAGCAATGATGTTCACATCAATGATTTCCCAAGGTCATTGCAACAAAAAATATTTTGAGCCATGGAATACAGTTGTCCTCGAGCTAGAGGCATCCTCTGCAAATGATGGCAGTGGTCCCAATGTATAAGCAACAAAACCTCATGCATACATGTGTCGGTTACCCACAAAGTCAATTATGACACGTGGTAATATGGTGGGGCTTGTTGCTCGTTCCTTCCTTCCCTTCGATGAAATCCCTGCGGAGAAGACACGTGGAGAAGTCTTTGTTGCTAGCGCTGACTATGGGGTCCACCCAAAAAGTGTACATGGAACGATGCTACGTGGCACACAGGTAGAGCTCGATTGAGAAGCGAAGGGAAGTAGGCCTTTAAATTCCTGCAATGCTAACACGTGGAAGCATGGCAAGGCTTAGAAGAGAAGCAAAGAAATAAATCCTTGTGAGGAGCATGCAATAGACACGTGGTGACAACAGGCAAAGCTCTTCAAAAAAGGGGGCCAGAGTATTTAAATGTATGGGGTGCGGGCCGGACTTAGCAAAATATAATCAACCTAAAGGGAGCTTGAGGGATTTTATATCCACAGATGCCAATGTGTAGAATGGATGTCTTTGGCTTGCATTTTTTTCTAACATAGACATGAGAAACAAGTCTTAGAATGTGCAGTTTGAACTCCATACTCCACCTAACTTGCAAACACAACAAGATGAGAAAAATGTTTGGGGTTGTTTGAAGATTTTCCTCAATAAAACCCCTACTTTAATGTTTCCACCTCCACAATGACCAAGATAGATAGATGAAAAATAAATAGATAGTGTGTGTCGTTATTCTAATTTTATCTAGAAGTAAAAACAATGATAAAAATGAAAGATGAGGGATGTGGTAATCACAACATGCTTAGGGGCAAAAGAAATGCTTGTAATGATAATAGAAACTATAAATATTTTACCTATAGGGGCTTGAGAAAGCCAAGAGACAAAGAAAGAGATAAAAATAATGGTGTGAGAGCAATGTAGAGAGTTATGTGTAAGCTTGAGATTGCAAGAGAGACAAGAGAGAGAGAGAGAGAGAGAATTTAAAATAAAATATTTCATTCAAAAATGAGAAGAGGAGGAAAGAGGAAGACATAGACGAACCATTTTGAATCATTTTAAGTTGTTTCCGCTAACTTAGAAAGGTGACAAGTGGAAAAATGCTCAAAATTATCCTTTGAACAAAAAATTATCATGGGACACTAGTGTTATGTGCAGACGTTCGTGCTAGGTGCTAATGTCCAAACAATTTGGCCTAAAAAAGATGAGTCAAGAAGAACATAAGGGAAATGCAAAAATTACATGAAGAAGTGACCCTCGAAAAGAAGGTCTAAGCACCTTGAGAGGGAAACAGAATGATGCAAAGACACAAATGAACCTACAAGAACACTAAGGGAATGGACACCAAAGTGAGTACAAAATATAAGTGGGATTGCAAGGGTATGCCATTTATGACACTACATTTTTCCCCCACTTTAGCAAGATTATGAACTTACATGAATATGCATGCTAAAGTAAAAGTGAAAGATACTCAAAATAAATATCACAAAACCAAAAGGATATTGTAGAGGATTATGAAAACTCTTCAAGCAAAGAACCATGCACCCAAATCGGTAACCTGCAAAATAAGTAAATTAGACAACAATAATTATGCACAAGACCACATAGTTAGAAAATATAAACCTACAAATCCATGGGGTTAGAACATCATAAACATAGATACACATATATAAAACATATATAACACATATATAAAGAAGAAAATTATATAATAAATAAAACAAAAACTAAACTTTTAATTCATCATGGTGAAAGAGACCTCAATGTGGGAGGTTGTCTCGATACTATAAGTCATCCCCAAAATACAACGGAAACACAACACATAAAAGAGTTCTTAAACAAAGAGGAGAATTTTATGATTTATTGCTTCAAGGATAGAATGCATCTGAAATATAAGAAAGCAATCAGTATAGAAGAGACAACATGACTGGGACACTAGCTTCCTCTATAGCTAGGGATCATGTAAATGATAATGTTAAAAATAGATTATGATCTAGAAAATTATATTATACGCTAGGTGATCATTGATATAAAAGATAAATTGGATAAAGCACACAATCTAGAAAGTTCCAGTATGCTATGTGGCTCATTGATTTAAAATATGAATTGGATAAAACACACAATCTAACAATTTGCATTATGCTAGGTGGCCCATTGATGACCAAGGTAGGACATATGAAGTCCCCCAATCTAGCAATTTGTGCTATGCTAGGTGGTTCATATGCTACCTCAAGGTGATAAAACAAATAATTTCCATAGAGGGAAAAGATAGATAAGGGGCATGTAAGAATGCACAATTGAGCAACATATATGCCCCCCTTAAAATATTAGCATGTTTAGTATGCTAATATTTCAAGGAAAATAAGAGGGGAAGAGAGAAGAGAGGGAATCCTCAAGAAGGATGTATACCTCCAAAATAAGTTATCCTTTCCCCCAAAATATAGGTGGGGATAACCATGATAAATAATATTATGTTGTTACTATAGACATCCAAATTTGGACACTTAATCTATCCAAATTTACCCATTTTTCATCTAAATATCCCTTTATCCTCAATAATTAAGTAATATCACTATTATTTAATTAATACCTCTAAAGTTCATCTAAACCCCTAAGGTATTTAGTTAATAATTAAATACCTTACCCCTTTCATCAAATGAATTAAATAAATATGACATTTATTTAATTTTTCACATGTCACATCCCTTCCTTAATTTTAATCATCCTTCTAATTCCATTATTAGAGATGTGCACATGCATAATCCTTTATTAGGATGTGTCACATCCTTCAACTTTTGCAAGTTGACCTCTAATCTCTCTTAGCCACCTAACCCTCCTCTAATCCTTCATTAACTAGCCTAATCAACCTCCCAAGGAATTTTTATTTCTTTTTATCCTTCCAAGGAATATTAAAATCATTTTTCTCTTCCCCATGTGATCTTTGACTTGTCACATCAACTCACATGTGAACTCTTCCCCTTTTCCCATGCATCTTCTAGAATTTTTGACTTGTTACATCAAGTCACATGTGACAAAGTACTTACCTTTTTAGGCACCTTGTCTTATCCAAGGTACTTTCTACCTCTCCCTTTGGAACCTTGTCTTATCCACAAGATTCCCCAATCATGTGAATTTTAAATTCACTTTTTATTCCTCCAAGGAATCTTCTTATCTCCCAATTTACTAGCAAGGTACATGTTCTTCCTCCACATCATGTACCATTTTTCCACCTCATTCACATATCACCATTTCTAGGCCATATCACATTCCACATGTCAAGATGTGAGGGCTTGTGAGTCTTCAACTCACCATAGCCCTTCATCTTAACCTTGTTGGATGAATCTCAACAGTTGAATTCAACTTCCTCTATAAATACCCCCTATTTTCTCTCATTTGGGGGGGTTGATATTTGTGCTAACCAAACTCTTGCAATTTTTTCATTTGAGCTACACTTAGCTAAAACTTGCATTCCTTGCATCCATTTTCATCCACTTCTCATCCATTTCTCATCCATCTTGCATCTCCTATCAACATCTTTTGCCATCTATCCAAGGAGCACACACAAAATCAACCATCAAGGGCCAACCAAAGGATCGATTCGAGATAAGGTATAATCAACTTCTTTTGTTATCATACTTTGTTTTTGAATCCAACTAGGCTAATCTTGAAGTGTTATGTGATTTTATTATTTTTTGTACATTTCTATTTACTATTTTTTTCTGGAACAGTATTTTCACCTGGTCACATTTCTGGCACACCCGGTGGGACCTACAAACAAGTCCTATTCTTTCGAGTTTTCTTTTTTTTCACTGTTTGTAGGTGTAGGCTGCAGAGGGGCGAACCCGACCTAGCAGAGGGGCATACTTGACCTCCAAGCGCGAACCTGACCTCCATAGTGACCTAAAATTTGTAGTTTTCACCTCCAGGGGCGAACCTGACCAAAAACAACATTTTTGAAAAGGTAAAAAGTGAAATTTAAGCACTATTTTTAACTATTTTGAGTGTTTCTGACCCCCTAATGTGTGTTTTTTGTGTCTGTGCAAGCATTTAATCAACATTTGGAGGAAAATGAAAAATAAATCACTAACAAGTTTCTTGCAAGATTATCTATTTTGAAACTTTTATCAGTTGTTGTTTATCATTTTTTAGTAATTTAAGTACATAGATTAATTAGGGGAAGTCAATTTACCTTGTGTGCCATGTTTTTGGTAAGCTATTGACATATCCAATCCCCTTGCACCATTTGACGATCCTAGGTGATGAGAAATCGTAGCTTACCAAGTCCTTTAAGTCACCATTTTTATTTTTCTTAGTGGGACCTATTTGGGGATTTCATCACCCCAAGGGACAATCCCAACCGCACGTACTGGCAGGGTATATAAAGGGGGGAGAGAGAAAGTTGTACCTCAATCCAACCACATCATAATGGGCGAAGCGTTGGGATAACGTGAAGAGTTGGTCCGAGCTATTAGTATCTCGCTAAGGTTTTTAACTCATGCTTGTGACGGGTTGGTGTTCACAGTTTGTGCTTCACGTACCGGGTGTATATCGAGGACTCCCTAGCAACCATGTTCATCCTAGAATAGAAGACTCTGTTTTCCATACCCATTTCTACTAGACTTAGGGTTGTGCTATCTAAACTATCTTCTTTGTGCGAAACCAATAATTTTTCGTTCAGTTGAGTCGACCTTATCCTTTGAATGTTGTTTGCTATGTTTTGGGTCCTTTGCATAGTATTTTGTCCAAAAAACATGTTTAGATTTGTCCATAGGCGTACCTGACCTCCAGGGGCGAACCTGGCCTCTTGCACAGGCGTACCTGACCTCTAAACCAGCCTCTTTTTAGCCTGTTTCAGTCAGTTTTGATCAATCTCCAGTCCATAGGCGAACTTGACCTTCGCAGGCATACCTTCCCTCCTGTACAGGTGAACCTGCCCCAGACAGGCGAACTTGCCCTCTTGTACAGGCGAACCTGCCCTCCTACACATGCGTACCTGCCACCTGTACAAGAGAACCTGCCCCAGACAAGTGAACCTGCCCTCTTGTACAAGCGAACCTGCCCTCCTGCACAGGCGTACCTGCCCCCTGTATTGGTGAACCTACCCCAGACAGGAAAACCTGCCCTCTTGTACAGGTGAACCTTCCCCTGTACAGGCGAACCTTCCCTCCTGGACAGGGGAACCTACCCTCCAGACAGTTGATTTCACCCTCCATTCAGTCGTTTCGAGCACCCATTTGCCCGTCATCAACACATTTTTTGTAATTCATCATTTCATTGACCAGACCACATAAGTGCTACTTAGAACATCATTAGAGTCCATATCCATCATCAAATAATCCATCCCAATCACCTAGACTTCGTTTCGAGAGTTTTTATTTTTATGTTGAAACTTCCAGAGGCCATAACTTTTGACTCGAGTATTTGTTTAGGCTGAAATTTTACGGTTGGTTGCATTATGAGGTGACTTGTGGATTCCCAATAGGCCCTAATTCAGTTGGACCTTGTTTCGCCACATTTTCGGGGCCTCAAACTTTCATCTGGACCCTCAAAATCGCAATTTAGTGTTTTTTTCAATTTTTGAAAAATTCATTAATAACTCGGAATGCATGTCTCAGATTTGGGGTGTTAGTTGGCAATTCATCCTATCTTAGTTTTGGGTATTTTTTGGAAAAAAATTGGACTCTCAAAAATATTTTTGTGAAGTTTCCTAAAATAGAAAAAAAATGATAATTTTTGAAAATTGCCAAATCTGGAAAAATCTGATTGTCAGCACCTTACGTCCTTTAAAACCTGAAACTTGGTGTAGAATCAATCTCATCACATCCTCCAATAATCCTAATCTAATCTTCAATCCAATCTTAATCTGAGCTTTAATCTAATCCCAATCTGAGCTTTAGTTTATCTGCAACCAAGATCTTTAGATATTGAAACAAATCTTAAGATCCCTCCCTCCATCTTCTTCAATTTTGTCCTATTCATCCTTTCATCCATTCTAAGAGTCATTCTCCCCATCCATGCATTTGTTCATCCTTTTCGATCAATTGTTTACTCATTTTGACCTTTCATCCATCCATTATGAGCATTCGTTCCCTCTTTTTTGATCATTCGTTTACTCGTTCTAAGTAAATGTTCATCTATTTTGAACCTTCGTCTATCATTTTGAACTCTCGTCCCGCCATTTTGATCATATGTTTACTCATTTCAAGTAAACATTCATCCATTTCAAATCTCCTATCATTTTGAACTCTCGTTCAACAATCCGATCAATCGTTTACTCATTCTGAGTAATATTTCATCTATTCCAAACCTTCATCTTATAATTCTGAGAATCATTCATCCGTTGTGAGCAGTCATTTACTCATTCCAAGTAGTCATTCATCTATTCTGATCAATCATTTACTCATTTTGAGTATTCATTTATCCATTTTTATCATCTGTTCCTCCAATCAAATCGTCGTTTTCCCCATCCAAATCCCCTGAACTTTGTCTTGGGTTATTATCCAAATTGACCTAAATGTCTGATCTAATCGTCATCATCAACATCCAATTAGGATTTTCATTCATCCTAAGTTAATCATCATCATCGGCCCAATCAATCCATTTTCAATCTCAAAGTGGATTTGGTGCCGCAATCATCCTTTTATCCTTTAATCTGATCAATCAACATCCTAAGTCACCTAGGATAATCTTTGAACGGGGTTTAGAGTCCCTTTCGTCATCCTATCCAATCCATTATTTGATCTTATCAATCGTCTCATCGATTGATCTTATCCAATCTAATCCAATCACTTTCTACCCAATCAATCTACTTCCATCTCGAAGTAGATTCAGTGTCGTATTCATTCTTTGGTAATCAAATCCAATCATCAAAATCAATCCCATTGCATCATCCAATCATCCTAATTTGAGCTTTAATCCAATTCCGATGTGAGCTTGACCTAAAGCCTGATTTGAGCTTTAGTTTGTTTCTATCCAAAATATTTGATCCATCCTCTTTATCCTTTCATCATCATGAATCCTTATCCTCCATCAATAGTAGTCAAAGGAAACCCTAATTACGTAGACGATGATAATGAAAGTCTTGTCAATCAAGAATAATGACATAGATCCCCTTGACACTATCATTGCTAGTAAGCTTTCTCCACCCACTTTCCAAAATCCAATCACCCCTTCAAGTTATCATGTTATGTCTTCATCCATGCCTAATCATGCTCCATATGCTACCATTGACAAGGGATATTCATTACCTTCCCCGTCCGCATATTTGTCATATCCTTCATCTACATCATCCTCTTATCCAACACCCGCATCCTCTTATCCTAATCTATGATCCCAGTATCCCTATCACAATCCCCCATCCATTTCCCCTTATCCTAATCCTCCATACCAGTCATACCAATCAACCTATCCTAACCCCACATCCACACCTTTTTATCTTAAACCTACACCCCCATCAACTTACCCTAATCTAACATCCACATCTTCTTATCCTAATCCATCATCCACATCTCTTATCTCAATCCGCCATCTCAATCTTCCCATCCTAATCCATCATCCACATCTCCTTATCTCAATCTTCCATCTCAATCTTCCCATCCTAATCCACCACCCTAATATCCTTACTACAAACCACCACCTGCATCCTCTTGTCCTAATTCACCATTCCAATACCCCTATATTAACCCTTCATCTAATCTTAATCCCCCATCTACTCCTAGTCCTATATCCAATCCCATTCCCCCATCTAATCCTAGTCCACCAATCCATAGTCCTAATCCCCCACCAATCCATAATCCTTCAACCACTCCTACCTCACCATCTCAACCTAGAGTATTCAAGTTTCTCACTCTAGAAGTTCTCCAAGGACTTATAACAAAGAAAACATCCCCCACTCCATACATTGCAGTCATGGAACTATGCCATCCCAACCCATCATCCACGATCATTAATGATGCGACCTTTCTCCATCCAACACCTATCATTGATGATACCACCCCTAGCACCACTCAAATCGTTGACACCATTGAAATCATCACTAAATCCATCGAACCCCCATCTCCTACTCCAGAAGCCATCGAACCCATCGACAATAACCAAATACAATCCAGTCCCCCTACTCCTAGATCCATCCAATCCATCAAATACACCCACATCCAATCCACTCCCCCTACTCCTAGATCCATCCAATCCATCGAAGACACCCACATCCAATCCACTTCTCACACTGCTAGTGTCACTAAAATCCATTCTCATGAATGTTTTGAGTCCTCCATCCCTCCAACACTCTATCATCCTTCCATCCACACAAGAAGAGCCATGCCAAGAGCTTGATCCAAAGCATAACAACATACCTCCTTCTCCACATCAAGATCCTACCATCCCATCTAGTCCACATCAAGATCACAGTCCCCCATCCATTCCATCCCATGATCTTCTTGATTCCACCACTCCATCTCATGACCCCCTTGACATTCAAGATTCCATTACTCCATCACATGAGCTCTTCTCACCTACTGTCACAAATCCAGATCCCATCATATTGCCTAATCCATCTCTTGACTCCTTATCGCTCACTCATCTTGATTCAAATGTTGCTATCCCATCATCTCCCTCTCATGATCCCCCGTCATTGCCTAAACCTACTATCCCCTCACCACTTGTATATCCCCTTGGTACTCTCACATTCTTCCATGGTGGTCTCCTTGAAGAAGAAAAACACAGCGTATATACCACCCATCATCCTCCGCCTAATAATGGACTCCCATCATGTTTTTAGAATAACAAAAATCCTATCATGGATCGAATGCTCAAGAACATGAACTATCAAGGAAAATGTTTAGGCCTTCATGAGCAAGGTATTTTAGAGCCCATCCAGGTCAAAGAACAAATCTGTATGAAAGGTCTTGGACCTATTTCCCAAGACTTGCAATCTAAATATGTTGGTACAACCTCTAGACATCTTCAACGAGCCTCTTCCAAAAGAAATATAGGCTCTTCCCATCACTCCACTAGACCATATGTTGCCATCCCTCCTCCTCCAGTGTATCTCCCCAAAACAACCATCCATATTCCTCCCTCATCTGCTCCATCCATTTTGGGTCCTTATGTCCCTCCACCCACTAAGTCCATCTTGGACCCTTATATCCCAAAATCACCCCCTCCATCTCGTTATATTCATCCTTCCACCCATACATTACCTATCCATGTCACCCATCATAAACATCCCACTCGCATATCCCATAATCATGATGAACAAAGGCACATACCTAAACATCCTCCATCTACACATAATCCCCATACTCCTACCTCCATCGCTCCACGTCATCCATCTCCTCGCACCCATCCCATTTCTATCAAAAGAACTTTGGATACTAAAGAAAAAAGGCATAAATCCAAACATTTGCATAAATCTAAAGCTCCCCATGTCTCCTCTAAAATACATGGTGATGAAAAGAAAAATCAAATACACAATCAAAATCAAACCCATTGGCCACAAAGGCCCACCAAAGCAAAAATCAAAATCATGTGGATCCCAAAGAAAAAAGATGCCATGCCTTCAAATGAAAATTTTGTAACCACATCCAAAGTTGCTAATCCAAAAGCTAATCATACACCTCCTCCATCTCCTAAATTTTTTTTGGGTCCTTATGACCCAAAATTCACTATCCCATCTCCTCCATTATCCCTGCATTCTCCATCCATTAATCCTCTTATCATTTCACATCCATCACTGTATGTGCCAATGTTGGTCTTGAACTCACCACCCCATCACACACCTACCCCATCATTCTATCCATACCCTTTCCAACCTCCCATCCATTATCCCACATATCTCCCCCATCAAAACCCTCTAATTCATCCTCTTGCATAATCCATTTATCCTAATATGGTTGTACCAATATCTAACAGTCGCTTCGAACATGGGCTCTTAACACCTTGAATGGAACTTGATGCTTGAGTCCTTCATCCATCTCCTTATCGCATATCTTCTAAATCCACTTATCCACCTCCCTATCCTTATCCATCTCCTTTCGCATGCTTTCCAAAAATTCAAAAAAAAAATCCAAAAAAGTAAAGAGAAATAATTTTTCCAATGGTGAAAACTTGGAAAACAAGCGCCTTAGATAAGTACCATGATGAAAACCTAGCAAACAAGCATCATGCATAAATCCCTATCTCTCCTTTTTCACACTTGGGGGTAGCTTCCTGATATGCATCCCCTCCAACTGCTATGCTTCTTGCTATGCACACATCTTCCTGCTATACATCCCCTACATCCTTTTCCTCCATCCCAACTATCTTACGCAACCTACCATCATATCTCATTTATATCCTGTCCCTCCATCCTTCTTGTGATCTTGATCAAAAATAGGGGCACCTATCTTTGCATGATTTGGACACCTCTTGGTATACATTCCCTTCATACATGCTCTATCGTATCCCTTAGTCACCCATCCTATCCTCCTCCAGTTATCTCCTTCATTTTCCCATCTTCCATCCCTCATGCCTCATTATATATAACATATCTAGAGTGAGGGAATCTTCTTCCTTTATGATATAGTCCTTGGAGATATCATTCATCCCTCAATCCACTAATCCTTTTTCACCTCCACATCCTTATCTTCCAAACCCCTCCACACAATCCTTTTAACCTCCCTATCCTTATCCCCCTATCCATCCATCATAGCATCCCTTCTGTCTCCCCATCCTTCTCTTCCTATCCATTTATCTATATCCTCATCCCATATCATAATCCCTTGTCATTGGAATCTAGCTATAGGCTACTCCCCACGCGATCCCATGTCATCTATCTTATTGTCATCACTTATGCTTCTTTTGCACATCTTTTCAATCTCCTATCCTTTATCATCATTCATCTATCCATCTTATCATCCTCCCAATTCATTTTGATGATTTGGATAACTATCCCATCTCTGAGCTTTGTATCATCACCATCATCTTATCTAGTCCAACAGGTCTATCATGTCTCATCGTATCAGTCCCATCTTTTTATCCCCTTATCTTGGTCATCTCATCATCTTTTATCCATCATGTGTCTTTGACCTTTTTTTGAACTACATTTCCCCCGCGCTTTCACGTAGGCAAGGTCGATCATTTGATCTACCCCTAGGACTCTTTTATCATCTATCATCAATCTTCATTGTCCACTTTTCTCCTTTTGTCCATCCTATCTTTATCATCCATCGAGGTCTCCATCATGGTCTGTTGCCAGCCTTTTATTGAACTATGAGGGCTTTGCGCTTTCACATAGGCAAGGCTAATCTTTGATCAGCCCTCGAGCCCCGAGGTATTTAGGGTGTGTCAGTCTCGTGTCTGATCTCTCTTGTGTTGTGTCATCAAGCTAAGCCCTTATCTAGCTGGTTCTTAACAAATGAGATCCATTTGTATCAGAAGATCCAGTCGGTTCCAAGTATCCTATGTCATATCAATCTTTTAGTTTCGTATCCATCATCAGTCTCAATAGGATGTATCCTTCCTAATAGACCTCATCAACCCCATCCATTCTCTTGATCCTATGGCAAAGGACATTTGAAATTGATTGCGATCTTTTCATGCTTTTGGATTTTGTTTATCATTCGAGCTCCCTATCATCACTTGTCAAGGCTGTCATGATCCATCATATTATGGTGCATTTTGACTGGTCAACATAGGGGCATATCTTGATCTTTTTCTCTTTGTTGTTATCTTCTCGATTGTCCCACATAGAACCCACCAAGATCCTTGAGATCTTGTGTTATGCTAGGGCATCCTTGTGTGCTTGTGGTTATCCCAATACCTAGCCCGACCAAGGTCATTGTGACTTTGGGGTGTTGGGATAGCCTTCTTGTTTGTTGTGTGTTTCATGCATTAGACACTAATCTGCCTTGGTCATTTATACCTTGGTGTATCGTGTCTTCTGCTATAGTAAAAATCAGTGCTCCTAAAGATGGAAAATTGCATTTGGATTTCATTTCATCTCCCATCCTCTCATCTATCAAAATCCCTCCCATCCATTCATCCTTCATCACTCTCCCTTCCCAATCTCCTATCGCTTATCGCCCTCTCTTATCCATTACTCTGCATCCTCTTCCTCATCTCCCCCTTCATCGTTTCATCCATTTCGAGAGCGCACCCGTGTTCTCTTGAACCCGCATGTCCTCTCGAGGGGGCATCCTTCATCCCCAACTTTCATCTTCACCCCCATCATCTTTCTTTCCAGTCACTGCTTTGATAACTGGGTCATCTTTTCCGATCTAACCATCTTCTTCTCGGTTCTATGTTTTAATCTTCTTTGAAATGATGTTACTTCATAACACCATAACACAGAGGGGAAAAATGAAGACATCCAAATTTACCCCCTTTTCATCTAAATATCCCTTTATCCTCAATAATTAAGTAATATCACTATTATTTAATTAATACCTCTAAAGTTCATCTAAACCCCTAAGGTATTCAGTTAATAATTAAATACCTTACCCCTTTCATCAAATGAATTAAATAAATGACATTTATTTAATTCCTCACATGTCACATCCCTTCCTTAATTTTAATCAACCTCCTAATTCCAGCATTAGAGATGTGCACATGCCTAATCCTTGATTAGGATGTGTCACATCCTCCAACTTTTGCAAGTTGACCTATAATCTCTCTTAGCCACCTAACCCTCCTCTAATCCTTCATTAACTAGCCTAATCAATCTCCCAAGGAATTTTTATTTCCTTTTATCCTTCCAAGGAATATTAAAATCATTTTTCTCTTCCCTACATGTGATCTTTGACTTGTCACATCAACTCACATGTGAACTCTTCCCCTTTTCCCATGCATCTTCTAGAATTTTTGACTTGTTACATCAAGTCACATGTGACAAAGTACTTACCTTTTTAGGCACCTTGTCTTATCCAAGGTACTTTCTACCTCTCCCTTTGGAACCTTGTCTTATCCACAAGATTCCCCAATCAGGTGAATTTTAAATTCACTTTTTATTCCTCCAAGGAATCTTCTTATCTCCCAATGTACTAGCAAGGTACATGTCCTTCCTCCACATCATGTACCATTTTTCCACCTCACTCACACATTATGATTTCTAGGCCATCTCACATTCCACATGTCAAGATGTGAGGGATTGTGAGTCTTCAATTCACCATAGCCCTTCATCTTGACCTTGTTGGATGAATCTCAACTGTTGAATTCTTTAGAGAATTCAGCTTCCTCTATAAATACCCCCTATTTTCTCTCATTTGGGGGGGTTGATCATTGTGCTAACCAAACTCTTGCAAATTTTTCATTTGAGATAAACTTAGCTAAAACTTGCATTCCTTGCATCCATTTCCATCCACTTCTCATCCATCTTGCATCTCCTATCAACATCTTTTGCCATCCTTCCAAGGAGCACACACAAAATCAACCATCAAGGGCCAACCAAAGGATCGATTCAAGACAAGGTATAATTAGCTTCTCTCGTTATCATACTTTTTTTTTTTAATCCAACTAGGCTAATCTTGAGGTGTTAGGTGATTTTATTGTTTTTTGTACATTTCTTGTTGCTACTTGTTTCTGGAACAGTATTTTCGCTTGGTCATAGTTACTATGAAAAGAGAAAGTATGGTTGCACATAAGATCGAACCACCATGAATTGCATTGAGAAAATAAATAAATACATGATTTCCACATAGTGGGTACCACCAAAATAGAAGAATAATAATGTTTATCATGTAGAATGCACTAGGTAAAGGTGAACCTTGATGTCACTTCTCATTTGAAGAATAAATAGGTGCATCAAAAAATAGAAGAGTAATGGCACTAGAGTGAATAATTTGTTTTATTTTAACTTGTGAGGCTTGACATTCACTGGTGGAATTGCCATGATGATATGCATAAAAATGAAGTTTTGTTTGATTGTGTTTATGAAATTTCTTATGTGTAGGAGGAAGAGTGATTATGTGGGTTTTGAAAATCTTCAACAAGATATGATCTTGTTTAGATATAGGATAAGTAGTAGGAAATAATCCTTTCTCTTGTGGATAAAGGTTTGAATTTTCAAAAGGAGTCATAGAGACATACAAAAATGGAGCAAAGGAAATTAAAAATAGGAGAAGGTTGGTAACTTAAATCAACTATAGAAAAGTGATGTGTTGGTTCCACATGATCTTAACTCCTTGTTTCATGCATCCAAGATCATTTCCTTTGTATCCATTATTAGAAATAATTTTAAATCCACCCATAACATATCTCCAAATTAGAGGGAGAAGGAGAGTTAGTGTCACAAGCCTTAATAAAATGATAAGTATAAGTGCATGTTTGAGAATAAGTACTAGCTAAAATTAGAGAATAAAAAGGATTGATTCTAGCAGGAGAATGCAAGTCATTTTTAATCGAGGGAATTTTAATGTTGGATGGGTCAAACTTCAATAGGCCCATGGCGGTGAATTCTAAGGAGCCCCAATCATCACTAGTACATGCTTTGGAAATGAGTGAAGAAGGATTGTTAGAACCATCATTAGAAGTATAATTTGATGATGGAATTATATTTTTAGGAGTTAATGAAGAAATAAAATTCATAAAAGTAGGAGGATTTGAAGTTCAACCAACTTTAGCCAATTTACAAAAATAAATAAATTAAAATGAATATTATATGCTCCAAAAAGAATCTTCATAACCACTCCCAATAATTTGCTCAAAATAGATGACAACTCGAATTCCCACTCTCCATGCACAAGAACCCACTTGGAAAATGAAATGGTCAACTCAACATGGGTTCCTAGATTCTTCAACACAATTTTTAGGAGAATTTAGTGGGTTTTCATAACTTGCAACTCCTCCCAAAATCCCACGCTAAGATTGGTAAAATAAATTTGAAATTCGAAGCTTCCATTTAGACTAGCTCCCAAACCAAAATTTACAACATTATTAAATGACCAATTATTTCAATACGTTATTTTGGTCTAAAATTACAATTTATTTATCCTACAACATAAAAAATAAAACCTTAGAAAAATTAAAATAAAATTCCCTCTTTTTGCTTGATGAGGATTTCCCTTCACCGTGGATGCTCCTGCATCAGACACCTAAGGTAATTTGAAAATTTTCATGAGTTGAACTCAAACATTTGTAGATCATGTGCTTGTTCTTCATCCATCTATTTTCCTTATCCACCTATTTCTTCTTTTTCACCCTAGGTGTCCAGATTCTTCAAGTTTTTTTTTAGGAGCATTTAGTGGGTTGTCATAACCTGCAACCCCTCCCAAAATCCCATGCCAAGATTGGCAAAATAAAATTGAAATTCAAAGCTCCCACACCAAAATTTGCAACATTATTAAATGACCAATTATTTTAATACATTATTTTGGTCTAAAATTGTAATTTATTTATCCTACAACATAAAATACCAAACCTTAGGAAAATTAAAATAAAATTCCCTTTTTTTCTTGATAAGTATTGACCTTCACTGTGGATGCTCCTGCATTAGAAACCCAAGGTAATTTGAAATGTTTCATGAGTTGAACTCATAAACATTTGTAGATCATGTGCTTGTTCTTCATCCATCTTTTTTCCTTATCCACTTGTTTCTACTTCTTCACCCTACTTTGAAACTTCCTATCTCTTCCTTCCTTCATCTTTCCTCTCTTTCTTCCCCTCATGAAAATCACCTCGCTATGCTATGGTTCATCTTTCCATCCCACTTTATCATTCTCAACACTTGCACACAAATCTGCATTAACAAATTCATGAAAATCAATGAATTTTATATAGGGAAAAATTTAAGAAACCCCCCCCTCGGTGAAGGTGTAAAATCATGGTGAATCTTGTATACTTCTCGATAAAAATATTAAATTTAGTGGCGAATTTTTTCTTTTTTCATGAAAAAAAAAAAAATCCATTGGCGAATCTTTTCTAATCGCTAGAAGTCTATGGAAAATCCTAGCGAAATGCAATTTTTTAAAACCACTAATTTTTTTCCATTGGTGATTAAAATCTATTTTCAAACCAATAAAATATTTTGATTGGTGAATTAAACCTATTTTCAAACCAGAAAAAATAATTTTGTTGGTGATTAAATTTTTTTTTCAAGCTAAAAAATGAAATTCATTGGCGAATTAAACCTATTTGCAAATGATTAAGAAAAAAACATTGGTGAACTAAACATAATATCAAACTAATAAAAAAATGCAGTGGCGAAGTGTTAGTACAAATCAATATAATCATGATCGTTTGATGAATTGACGATGGGTGATTGTAGTTGCATTCTGGAAGTAAATCTCTGAAGCAGTAGACTTACGAATTGAAAACTCTGGAATAACACTAGAACTGTTAGATTTTTTTGTTTTGGTCGGTAATAGTATTTTGTATTGCATGAAAATAAAGATTAAATCATTTTCCTCATTGTTTACTTTTCATCAACCATCCAAAAGTCGCCTACAACTATAATAGTTTTTTCAAAAAATCATCTTAGAATGCTTCATAATAGAAAAAGTAACCCTGTACAACTAAAACCAGTTCCACAGCTATCTGTAACTACCTTACATATTTCAACAAGATTTTCAATCATTCTTTTACCCTTCCTAATATTCACACTATACAATCGTAACAGGGTTCAACCCCTAGCAAGCCAAAAATTTAGTACTAGTCTTGTGTTAATTTTGCAAAAACCCTACAAAAACTACAAATTCAACTAGTGCTACCCGTTTCATAAACAATTTTCCTTGTTGCTTTGCCCTTCATCTTCCACTTCCTCACATTCTGTCCTTTTACTTTCATATTCTGCTTCCTTGCATTCTGTCCTTTTGCTTTCATACACTTTTCCTCTACTTTCGCCTGTGCTTCCATGCGCTCTGCCTCTGCTTTCTCTTGTGCTTTCAACTGTGCTCTAATTACTTCCACCTTCATCAACTCTATAAAAAGCTTCAATGCTTTCCATCCTAACCTTGCTTCTTCCCTGCATTGATTTTTAATCTGATCCTACTACCAACGCACGAAAGGGGTGCATCCTTTTGCCCCTTCCAATTCCACATTTTCAAAGCCTTCCCGGTAGTCAAAACCTTCACCTGGAATTGTCCATTCAATTATTGATTCTAATCCTTCCAATAAATCTCTATGCACAATCATCTCCATCACTTCTCTCACTGTGCTTGTCGATTCCCCCATGTCCAAACCCCATGCTACAATCAAGGAGTATACATCCATGTTAGTCCTATATCTATGCATCATATTTCCAAAGGATTTCCCCAAAATCATCTACACACTTTGTACCAACCTCCCATCAATGAATAAAAACATCCCCATTAATCTTTGGTTAGAAGCATCACCATAAAACGGGTTTAATTTCCTCCTTGAAAGCAGAGTGAAGTTGGCCTCCATTTGAAAACTGTTGCAGCTACACCACCACCACCACCACTCTTTCATAATTTCTATGTCCCTTCTTCTCCACGCCAAACTCTATTATTAACTTTTCTAATTGAGGGTTGAGAGGTAATAATTTTCCAAACTCCGCACATATCGATATTAATTACCCATCAATCGTCTAGTCATGTCCACTGACTCGAATATGTGCACGATCTTCACTTCATAAATGCAACATCTTTGCCACCTTTTCTATCTTAATTCACCAAAGTTGAGGTTTTGGTGCTTTTCCTAACCTTAGTTACAAGTCTTTCTTGGTCATCTTTGTAGTTGGTGGGTCGGAGGTTTTGAAAACTTTGAAACTTTAGACTTTGGTTCTAAGGTTCCAAGTTTCAGCGACCACGTGACATTATGGACCATGACCATTCGTTGAATTTTTGATGGACAGTTATAGTTGCATTCCAGAAGTATATCTCTCAAGCACTATATTTGTGAATTGAAACCTCTAGAATTATACTAGAACCGTTCGATGTAGACACGTGGCGAGATTAAGGGTCATCATTGTGGTAATAAACCCAATGGGTTGGAAATTGGCGATGAGCGATAGAAGAACTTAAGTGGCAGAAATATGCACATGCAAAAAATTTGATTTAAAAGAGGGACCACCTAGGAAGAACATAGGACCAAGGCTTAAAAACTTAAGAATTTTTTACACAAAGGATGTAAAGGAAAATCAATATAACCACAACCATTCGATAAAGTTTTGATGGATGACTATAGTTTCATTCTGGAAGTAAATCTCTAAAGTAGTAGACTTGCAAATTGAAACCTCTAGAATACCACTAGAACCATTAGATGTATACACGTGGCGAGATCAAGGCTCATTTCTTTCTTTTCAATGCTTCGACGTATTACATTTCATTTAATTGAAATTCTCAATCTTTTGAACATCCGAAGCAATTGATTGGACAACTCATAGCTTTAATGAAACAAGATTTGTAATGATTTCATATCATTTGAGTGGCATTGGTAGTGGTGACTTGAGTCTGGCAATTTTGACATCTTGTCAAATTGAGGTACAGTTTGCATGTAGCCAAACGTCAATCAAATTAAACATTTTAATTGTACATGTAAGGATTAAGATACACAAATTGACTAAGTTGGTTTTTTGGTTTGTGTGAATCAAGCTGGTAGCGGCACTGGTGGCCCATAAATAGGGTTAGTGATAGTGGATAGTATCATAAGGGTTTTCATTTTTTTGGGTTAATAAGGATTCAAGAAGAAGATGTTGTGGTATTATTGAGGATACTCTAAATTCTCCTGCCTCCAGTTATGTAGTTACAGAGTAAAAGACCAATTTCCTTCAAGTTCATAATGGATGGAATTGGAAAGAAGTTGATTTGGTTCACCTGACTCCTCAGATAGGTTTTCAACTAGGATGAGGAGCTCTGATGGACATAAGTTCTATCCCAATGCATGGAGGCTGTAAGTAGAAAATGGGAGCAATTTTACTACCCCTCATCTTCTGCATGACTCTAGTTCTCAAAGGGGATAAGCACATTTTGTATCTTCACAGCTCCCATTTCCCTAGCATTTTTGGCTAGGCGAGTTCCTTGCATTTATTTTTAGTGCCACATTTGTACTACATTCTCACCAGCAAAATATTTGGAATCGTGCATTTATTTTTAGTGTCACATTTGTATTACAATGTCACCGGCAGAACCTTGGAAATTGGAATCAATTTGTAATCCATTGTCATGAGCAACAGCTTGGAATAAATTGTCTATGTAAAGTGACTTATGTTATTTATACAAAAAAATAGCTTTCCTTCTCTACAGCTACTCATCCTTAAAAAGATATGTAATAATGTGACATTGTAATTCAATTGTAATAAAATAATTGGTTGTGTTGTGTTAATCTTTGTTATAAATTTATAGTAAAGAGTTATTTTCTGAGTTCAGTGTCTATGAATCTATTCAAATCAGTTTTTTTCCCTTAAGAAATTAAGTATTATCTATTTATGAAATAATTGCATGCAGATTTAAAAGTAAAACATAATGCAATACAAATGAAAAAAGAAAGTTGTCATCAAATTGACAAAAAAAACATTATAAACACTAAAAGTTGTCACTCTTGTTAGGGTTTACCAAAATGTTATTTATTTCTAATTTGTCGTTGACCTTCTCCCTCAGTTCCCAGTATCATTATTCTATTAAGTCCTTTGCAACATTAAGTTACCGGCCCCTTGGCCTTGATGTCAATCCTAGCGCATTAAATTTTAAAACAACTTTAAAACACATGTTTATTATTTATATCATAATTCATAAATTACTCAACCGTTCGATGAATGTTTGATGTATGGTTGTAGTTGCATTCCAAAATGAAATGCAAAGAGCGCTAGTGTTGTGAACTTAAACCTCTAAAATTACCCTTTAACCGTCAGATTTACAATGATCAATGGTTAGAATTTGTTGCCAATGCAGGACTAAATGGCTAGTGAAACAAGATTTGTAATGATTTCATATCATTTGAACTTTGAGTGGAACTGGCGATTTTGACAATTGACAATTTGTCAACTTGAGGTACATTTTGCATGTAGCGAGGCTATCAAAGTCCAAACATCAATCAAATTAAACATGTAAATAAATGTAAGGCTTAAGTTACACGAATCGATTAAAATTTAAGTTGGTTTTTTGGTTTGTACAAAACACGTTTATGAATCATGATTATACCTAACCTCACATGTGACACATGTGAGGTGTACACAAGGACCATGCTGGTAGTAGCACTATTGGCGGTACTATTGGCCCATAAAAAAGGATAGTGAGCACAACTGAAAAATTGAAATCATTCATTGAAGGCTAAAGGCTTTACTATTGTGTGCAATGTTTGAATTGTCATAAGAGTTTTCATTTTGTATGGTTAATAAAGAATAGGATTCAGGAAGAAGATGATGTGGCATTATTGGGGATACTCTAAATTCTCCTACCTATAGTTATGTAGTTACAGAGTAAAAGACCAATTTCCTTCAAGTTCAGAATGGGTGGAATTGGAAAGAAGTTGATTTGGTTCACCTGACTTCTCAAATAGGTTTTGAGCCAGGATGAGGAGCTCTGATGGAGATAAGTGCTCTCCTAGTGCATGGAAGCTGCGAGTAGAAGATGGGAGCGGTTTTACAACCCCTCGTCTTTTGCATGACTCTGATTTTCAAAGGGGAGAAGTATATTGTGTATCTTCACAACTACCATTTCCCTGGTTTGAGTAGCACACCTTTCCCCATGCATTTATTTTTAGACACCATAGCTGATCCTAGAATTCCCATGCATTTATTTTAAGAGCACATGGTTGGCCCGGCAAGTCCCATTTATTTTTAGACACACATGTATTACATTTACATTTTCACCAACAATCCAACAGAAGCTTAGTGCTTGCGCTTACATTTGTATTTGTATTATGTAATAATGTGACATTGTAATTCAGTTGTAATAAAATAAATGGTTGTGCTATTAATTTGACATTTTAATTCCTTTTATTAAGTGATTTGCAACATTAAGTGTTATTGTGCTATTAATGGTTGTGTTATTGATGTGGCATTGTAATTCCTTTTATTAAGTCCTTTGTAACGCTAAGTGTTATTGTGCTTAGTGCTATTAATGGTTGTGCTATTTATGTGACATTGTAATTCATTTTATAAAGGCCTTGATGTCAATCCAATCGCATTAATGGTTAAAAAAAAAATTAATACACATGTTTATTATTTATATCATAAATTACTCAGTTGTTTGATGAACATTTGATGTATTCTTGTAGACTCAAAATAAGGGAGCAAAGTAAGCTTAGTCAGCAGTCCTCTAAGTTTTATAACCATGTCACGGAGTTCTAAATTTTCATAACTACCTAATTCCCCAACTTGGTTCACTTTGTTGAGTAACTTAAGTTCATGCATACGTAACCTTTGAGTTATGGTGTGTGGATTTAGTTAGTGGGTTAGAGGTTTTGAAAACTTTGAAACTTCAAACTTTGGTTCTAAGGTTCCAAGTTCCAGTGACCACGTGACATTATGAACTTATCTTTCCCTTCAAAGGTGTCATCATCTGACATCTCATTGAATTCTATGTACAGACTAAACTTGAGTTGTCTTTTCAGGAATTTCCAAAAGCATGCAAGTTTAAAGGCTATCTTTTCAAGGAAATTAGGAATGAAATTGAATGTTGCATTTAAAGCATGTCCTATCAAAAATAACAACATAAGTGGGTGGCGAAGTTTTACTCAGACACTTAGCCTGCATTCTCATTCTTTGCCAAGGCTAGTACAATAGTACTTCTCAAGTGAAAACATTCTTTTTACTCAAACATTTAGCCTGTATTCTCGTTCTTTTCCAAGGCCAGTACTTCTCAAGTGGAAACATTTGTTCTCCACAAATTTTTACTCATGCAGAGTGAACATTGGGTCAGCATAAGGGATACGATGCTCAGACCTTTTAAGTTAGATGAATTTTGGGCACACCTGGAGAGGAACGACAAGTCTAAGCTGGATATAAAACTCTTAGAAAAAAAGCTAGCTCACATTGAAGGGTTTCTAGAAGTTTTGTTGAGTGTGGACCTAATAAGTGCATGTGCGAGAAGGTACATTCCACAGACACAGGAAATTAAAGTTGTGGATAGGACTATAATTGTAGAATTTTATCCTAAAGTTGTTTCTCATGCACTGGGGATTCCAGAAAGGGAACTTGTAGAAGACATGTTTGTCACAGTGGCAGGTGAGTTTTTCAAAGCGAATAAGGACTGGTGTAAGAACTCCATGGCCAAAACCTATTTGAAGTCTGAAAAGAAAGGTAAGTCATAACTGTCGAGTAAACTCAAAAGAGTGTATTTTAAGGGAGAAATTGCAGATGCTATTGCTTTATTGCACCACATTGTTGGGAATGCCCACGTTGAGTTATTTGAGGATTGGATGTGTCAATTTATCTTGATAGTTTGAGATGAGAACATTTTCATTTACTGGGCTGAAGTTATTTGCTTCCATTTGAATGAGCAATTAATTAATTTCCATAAGACTGCTACTTTTTGTATGTGTTCTTGCCTAACATACATTGTAGGTAGTTAGAGGTCCTTTTGGCTTGGGTTGGAGCTACAAGGAACCCCAGCTTTTGATATGTATGTGTATAAATGCTTTCCTTTGTTCACTAAACAATTTGGAATGGGTGATTTTTGTCGTATTAATGATGCATTTTTAATGGCAGTTGTGAGGAAGCTAGATGGAAACCCAAAAATGCACCTTTCCTCTGAATCGATTTCTCTTGTATCAAAATTTAGGAGTTTTTATATCCAATTTGATAAATTTTCCTATCAGAGAATAGGGTGTTTTGAGAAAGCCCCATTTAAATTACCTTGGTATCTTGAAGATTTACTGATATTTCTAGAAGTGTGTTGACAAATGGCCATGGTTAATATTAAGTATACAAACATGGGGAAACGAGGGTATGTCTTCCCATTGGATACCCCTTCTTTTATGTGCAAAATAAACCAGATGGCCAAGGGAGTTGAAGGAATTCTCAAGGAATATAACCTCCAGAATCTATCTATGAGAGCTAATTTTGACAATAAGGGTTTTGTGAAGTAGAATCTCTATGGAGGGAGCTTATATCGGCATCATCCATCTATCAAAGATTTCTGGGAAGATTGTGTCGATGAGAATGAAGTTTTGAGAAGAGATTATATGAGGGTAGCGCTAAAACAGATACAAGCTTTCGATCTGTCATTTCACATTCCTGAAAATGTAGCGGAGGATTCAACAATCATAGATCCTGCATATGAAAATTTCCTGATAAATCCCACCCTAGCGTTGATTGGAGCCAAAGTGAAATTTTAGATATGAGGGTGCATGTTGCCCCAATGCTTAAGAGAACCCAGGACTAGTTGGATGGGAAATGGAGGAAATTTTTTGGTCTTGTTCAAGAGCCTAAGTCATCACAGAAGAATGAACAGGGGTCTACGCAAGCATTTGGTGCAATTGTATCATCAGGGAAACCCTCTGTGAGGTCCTCTAGTGCAAATTCTCAATCAAGAGGTCATAGTGATAGGCCAGAAGAAATAATCAATTTGAAGAGCATCTGTGAACAAGATAGTGTGCTTTCTACTATCCCTAAGAAGAATACCAATCAAGAAAAACTTGTGGTTGTAGATTCTGAAGTTATCTTTAAACAAATCACTAAAGATAATATTTTTCCTCGTTTATCTGAATTTCCCTCTTCTCCGCCTCTGGTTGATAATCCACCTATCACTCCTAACATTCCTAAATAAATTATTAGTGGAAATGAAGATTCTAGTCTGGTAGTAGCCTCCCTAGGATGGCTAAAAAAAGCAGTGGAGAAGAAGAGAAAGCATATTCCTACAATGACAGTTGGAGTGGATACAGTTTCAAAATTACTTCAAAGCTCTTCAAAAAGAAAGCTAGGAAGATGTCAAGGATGGTGACTGATGCTACTTCTAGAAATCAAATGTTAGAAATTGTTGAGCCTGTGAAGGATTTAAATGAAGATGAAATAACGAAGGTGGAGTACAAAGTCACACATGTTGATATGGGGCCTCCAACATTGGAAGGTGATGTGTACCATGCCAATTATTCAGTCAATGCCTTGATTAAAAGAGTGAAAGAACAAAGGAAAGAAAATATTAAATTGGAATTTCAAGTCCTTGCATTGAGTAACTTTATTTCTTCCATGGCCACTCCTCCTACATCTGATGAAGCCTCAAGTTCTCGGGTAGAGGGAATTGATGTGCTCACCACAGAGAAAATTTAAAAGAATTTAAGCTATTCTAGAGTTGCTTGTGAGGGGATCGATAAAATATCTCAAGAGGCTATCTTCTTTCTGAATAAATATGTGCTCTTTTACACTCGAGTTGTTAACAAGAGGAAGGAGTTAGTAATATAACTTCAGCAACTTAGAAAAGATCAAACTAGTCTCTATGTACTCTCTCAGGAAATGAAAGAAGTGAACTCTATAGATCCAAAGATATTAATTGGTGAGAAAATTATGAATAATCCTAAGGACATAGACCCTTCCTGGTCTATTTCATTGGAATGGAAATTGAATATGTATGATAATCTGGTGAAGGAAATTAATAATACACTTGACCAATATTATGAAATGTTGGTGGACATTAAAGAAGATTGTCATATTTTGGGAGTGGAAATTACTGATGAGTTTGATGAAAAAATTCTATATATAAGAGAGATCTCTTTGAAGTTTAGAGAGATATTCAAGAAATAAATAGCTAATCCTACTACAGTGACATGGGAGTCCTTCTTGAAACTCATTGGAATGGAGATACACCTAAAGACTTATAAATGTGGAGAAGAGAAAAGATCTCAGATGTTGGTTGAGTCTGAAAAATGATTTGGGAAAATGGAGAACCAGGTTACAGATTAATACAACTCCAAGAAGCAAAACATCACTGCAATTGTCACCAAGTACCGAGAATATAGGCAAAGAGTAAAGGCACAAGATGTGTTACTGAAGGAGGAGGCATAAATAATTGAAAGCGGAATCAGTGTTGGGAGTGGGACCACTATTTAGTTTTTAGTTTTTATGTTATTTTCTTTAATTAAAGGATCTCTTAATACTTCAAAGACTTTCTATTTTAATTTCTAAAACAATTGTCTTCAAGAAACCATTATCAAGTCAAAAAAAACTCTATATTTTCCAGTGGATTGTCTATTATTGGAATGATAGATTTTTGGATAGTTTCATTGTTGTGGAATTTTTATCTGTGAATAAATATTTTATGGTGATGGATGCATAAGGATTTCTCAGTATAATTTAGGTGATTTGGTATTTTAAGCTTTTATTGTTTAAGTTGGGTGGATGCCTTTATAAGTTATTTATGTTGAACTATTAGCTTTTGTTAGCTTATAACTTATCAGTTATGGATGTTGAACTGGTAGCTTATGTTCAAGGAATGGATTAATAATATTCCTTTCAGTTATTTATTAAAGATTGTGTGAATGGAAATGCAATAGGAATTTATAAGTAGTGTGATAAGTGTTGTTCTTTAAAAATGATGCAGAATCACATATCAAATTCAATACCATGGAATACAATATAAAAAATTTGGCTTTTCTAACCTTAGTCGCTAGTCCTCAGAGTTTTATAACCTTTTCGCGGAGTTCTAAATTTTCATAACTTCCCGATTCCCCGACTTGGTTGATGGTTCACTTTTTTGAGTTGCAAGTCTTTCTTGGTCATATTTCTAGTCATGGGTCGGAGGTTTTGAAAACTTTGAAACTTCAAACTTTGGTTCTAAGGTTCACTTTGTTGAAGCAAGAATGGAAAAGAGATAAAGAAAACTTATTATTATAACTAATAACACTATGAAGAAATGATCACTCACCTTTAAGTCTACGTTTTCAACTTTCGTTGACTTCCGAATCGAGAAGTAGAACCTCAGAACCAAACAATATGTGTCAGAATAAATGACACTTTCGATTGTATTTATATCAATCCATGATTCCATATTTGGTGAATTCCATGGGATTTTTAAATGGTATATTAAAAATTTGGCGAATCTCGCGTGCTTATACAATGATACGTTGTAATTTTCAAGGAAAAATGTATCCTCAAATGTAATTATTTTGTAATGTTATTGGTGAAATAGGTCCTCATGAGCAACTATTTATAAATTTTAATTGGTAAAATGGGTCTTCACAAGCAACTATTTGTAAATTTTAATTGGTGAAATGGATCTTGATACAATGTTGTTATAATAGTACTGGTGAATATGTAGGTGTTTTATTAAATGTTTTCAAGATTCCAGGAAAAAATATTAGTCGGTCCAATTGAAATGCGTAGTTTGACAATGGAAAATTTGTTGCTTAAATATGCCTTATAAAAAAACTCATTGTGAATGGACATGCATTGGACCTATAGTTCATAAAATCTGGGCAATTTGGACACCCTGTTGGGTGCAAGAAATTTGCCAATTTTGACTTGGCCGATTCCTAGAATTCGCCAATTGGTGAAGATTCACCACTAAAGTTTTCCCTTATTCTATATGCACATCATTATCACCTATTTCTCCTTCACCCTCTTCTTCTTCTATGTCAACAAAATTCATCATACCTTGTTGTATTTCATCTTGTAACTTGTTATTTTTGCACCTTACCATCTCTCTTTCTTTGCTTCCTTTTATCATTTCACCCTCACAAAAATAGCTTCATCAACAACATTGACAAAATTTGATAAATCAATAATTACCTTTATTTTCTTCTCCTTGCTCATTTCTACAAATTTTCCTCTTTCAAAAAGGAATATATAGCTGCAACCTTTTAATTTTCATCATTTTCTTCTATCATTTCTCCTTCAAATAATTTTTCTAACTTCCTTATCTCCTCTTTCAACAGGAGACTATCATCTTCTTCATCATTCTCTTTGTCAAATCTAGAGCTATCAAAGTCCATTTTAGAATTGTTGCAACTTCATCTACTCCTTTGGAATGTAAATAATCATTAATATAATTAAATAATACCTATTTTTTTTGTGTATCCTTCTCATTTCACCACTTTCTTTGTCTTTGCTAAATCATGCAAACAAAGCATCTTCAGATAAAACAAAATCATTAAAATTACCATTAAATTTATGATCCACAATGACCATTTTCTCTTCTCTCTTTTTCCATTCTTTCTTTATGCTTCTTTTCTTTTTGTTCTCCTCTTTCAAGAGAATGTTCTTCTTCCCATATCTCTCTTCCAATATTCTCACTTCCTCCTTAACCTTCTTTTCCAATATATTTACTTCAGCCTAGAGCTTTTCAAACTCTTCGTGGTGCTTCATATTTTCCACTTCTTTCCAATATTATTCCCAAAATAAAATTCTTATGGGCCTCCTCATGACCCATCCCATCCTCTCTAGTATAGAACACCTCACACCTGGTGATCTATCTACATGCAAATCACAAACACACCACCCCCAAGTCCTAGTGCAAACTACCTCTCATCGGTGCTTCTACCTACACACTCAGGAACTCCCACTTTGATACCACTGATGTAGGAGACTCACCATGCTCTGATACCACTGATGAAGAGGAATTTCCATGCTCTAATACCATTGATGAATTGGGATCCAACCACCATCAAAATAAACTCAAAATAACATTCAAGCACCCGAAATATGATTGAAATAAACACAAAAATTTGTTGCAACAATCTTAAACTTCACTATTTAAATATGCATCAAATGCTTCACAACTTATTGAAATCATATTACATATATTTTCCAGCCATATGGGCTGATGAAAAACTATCAAATAACAAGTTTAAACCTGCAATATAACAGCAAAAAACATCGCATACAATCTACAAATCCTCTTCCATCAAATCAACTCCCTTCACTATGAAACAAGCTCTCTAATCTGCAATCTTCACTTTGTCAACCACTGCTGCAATAACCTGCAATATTCAACTCTATTTTCTATTGTATATCACCTCAAAAACCTTCAACAATAATGGATTTTTGGATCCTTCCTCAAGATTTATGCCCAAAAACTCTCCACCTCAAAACAAGGCATCAATAAATGGGAGTTTGTGAGAGGAAAACCATTGTAGTTTCCCAAAACTACCAGCCAAATCCACCTTGGAAAATCCCACACCCAGCTTGAGATAATGCATAAAATAAAGTAAAATAAATATTATATGCTTCAAAAAGCATCTTCATAAAGAATTTTCTCAAAATAGATGACAACTCGGATTCCCACTCTCCATGCACAGGAACCCAACTTGGAAAATGAAATGGCCAACTCAACATGGATGCCCAAATTATTCAAGGTCATTTTTAGGACCATTTAGTGGGATTTCATAATCTGAAACTCCTCCCAAAATCCCACACCAATATTGGAAAAATAAAATTCAAATTCAAATATCTCATTTAGACTAGCTCCCACATCAAAATTTTCAACATTATTAAATGACCAATTATTTTGGTCAAAAATTGAAACTTTTTTATCCTACAATATAAAATACCAAAATTTAGGAAAATTAAAATAAAATACCCTCTTTTTTCTTGATGGCGATTTTCCTTCACCATGGATGCTCTTGCATCATATGTATATCTTGAGTATGTATTCATCACTTAAATTTTACTTCTATACAACATATTTAGTTCCACACTTATTTTTATCACAATATTATTATGTATCTCTCCTTGATTTTTGCATAATTATTCATAGTACACACAAATCAAGAGGGAATATATTATTGACAAGTCATCTTAATTTTGTGTGCAAATTTCACAAGTTAAGAATACACATGATGTGGAAAGAAGACATGTATCCTTTATGCCACTATTAGTGTTCTTATATTTACTTTGGTATGCATGTACACTTAATTTTGTACACACACCAAATTGAGGGTAAAATATGTTAGTGTGAAAATAGTAATTATCCAACTAGGTAGCTTTTAGCCTATCTAGGAGAGTCATATTCACAATACACATAATCTCACTTGGGAGACATCTCACTTTTCTCCCCTCATGTGGACTCACTAAGTGTCCCAACACTTTTTGCATTCTTTGGATGGGTAGTTAGTAATTATGTTCTACCTTCCCACCTACTCATCCTTTCCTTTCTAAGCAAGGCTCTTTTGTACATTTTTACATCTCATGCTTATGATATTTTTTTTGTCTTGCATATTCTTATTTAAGGATTGTTTTTAGTTTGCATGAAGATCTTGGCTGCTCCAACATGGTATCAAATAAATATTGTAACTTCATTCCATTTCTCTCTTGAATTTGCAAGGATAGTGGGAATTATCTTCCAAACAAAGCCTCTTGGACCAAAAAGAATGTTGGAATTGTGCTTAGAGGCTGAAAAATGAATATTGATATATATAACTTGTATTTTTAGTGATAGGAAATTTTTTGGTGTTTGGATGGGCCATCCATGGAGGTCATATGAAAACAAATATATTTGTACCATTCTTTCATTAGCATACCATTCTCTATGCATCAGACCTGTCTCGATTGACATCCATTTCCTTGACCTCTATGTGGTACAAACTATTTTTTTATTAATTTTTATAGGTATTTCATAAGGTACAATACTATGCAAGGGTGAAATCAATGGTCATCCTATGTAGTGCTCTAATAATGTTAGAACTACATAGGGTCAAAACCACTTGCACCTAGTTTGGCAATTTCCCATTTTTTGCATAGTAGTTTCATGTTTTTCAGGTGATTTTGCATCAAACTAAAGGTGGTTTTGTAATATTCCAACCAAGAAGAATATTTTGAGGGAATATCTAAATATTCCTTTGTTTATTTCAATAGTTTTCACCCTCCAACTAGACCTGTCACCTATGGGCAATTTGATTTTTTGCCTCAACTTCAAGAACCTCACTCTCATCCATACGAACATCTTTTTAAGTGGTTTATTTCATTCTATGTATTTTTTTCATCCTCTATTTAATGGTATAAAAAAAAATTACAATATGATATATTGATTTTTTTTAAATCACATATTCTTAGAGGTTATCTTGCACAATTCCCAATTTTGGAACTTCATAAGGCTCGTTTGGGCTCATACAAACTCCTTTTTTAGAGTCATTTTTACCCTAATTATTTTTTGAGCTTTATGCAATGGTGTTATCGATTTTTATTTATTGTATTCTATAATTACAAATTTTTAATATTCCTCTTTTGAGATTTGTACATCAAATCCACTTCATGGAAATTGCAAATGCACTAAAATAAAATGTCATATCACTACAAAATTTCTAGGGGGGATAATTTTTTGAATAATGGGGGTGTCATTTTCATGTTTTTTATCATTTTTTGAGGTTTGTAAGGCATGATTCATTTATTTCTTCATTAATTTTTAGTATTCCTCTTTTGAGATTTGTACATCAAACCCACTTCATGGAAATTGCAAATGCACTAAAATAAAATGTCATATCACTGCAAAATTTCTAGGGGGGATAATTTTTTGAATAATGGGGGTGTCATTTTCATGTTTTTTATCATTTTTTGAGGTTTGTAAGGCATGATTCATTTATTTCTTCATTGTTCACGTCATGACATAAACTTGTAACAACTCTAAAAAAAGTACATAAGTTTGTAAGTGCACTCATATAAAGTGCCAAAAATTAAATTTGTGTTCCTTAGGGAGGGAATGTTGTACATCTATTATGCCTCTTTTGTACATGCACACTAAGTTATAAAGTGCAATAAGGGGTTGTGTAATTCCTTGGTTTTTCCATCACAACAACAAATCCTTGTGATTCATGTCTCATGTGTGTGTGCCTTGGGATTTTGCACACCCCTTTTTAGTTACTTATACATCATATTAGACTTGATGCTACTTCTACATTGATGCAATGCAAGGTAGGAAAACAACTCACCATCACCATTCAAAGAGATTTCAACCCACATTTCACTCTCAAATTTAAATCTAGGTTTGATTCCAATTTCCCCACCTAGTCTTCTAGTAGGTCAATAGGCTTACTTTTCTTGTTACAAATTTCAATTTTCCCAAAAAAAATTCAACAAAAAATCACCAATTTAGGCACTCATTAAGGCCTACTTTCACACATCTCAAACCTACTCCCAACTTTTTTAGAACATCAATTCCAAATCTTGCCTTTAACGACGATCTAACCTTGAATTAGGCCTCTTTTTCAAAGAGACACACCTCAAATCTCACATACAAACCTTGAAACCTCCAAATAGTTTGTAAATAGCCAACAAAACCTCAAAATATCCAACTTTTAGGTCCCAACTCACTCAATAGGACCTATTTTCACAAAACCCTCCTTTTCTTCACAAATAACTAGGGCTTATTGAATCTCACATGCCTTGACCTATCAAAAACTAAAAACCACTTTCAATAGGATTTATTCTACCTGTACATGCTTATCTTATCCTCCAATGATGCTTCCCCAAAGATTCCCACACTCTTCCTTCACAAAACTACCAATTTCACCCTCTTTCCCACTTGGTTCACCTAGGGTTTCAAACCCAAACATATAAATGGTCACTCCATACCTCAAAAAAATTCTTAAAACATCAAATTATCCTCACCTACACTAGTTTCATTGATCTCCAACCAATCCATAATCCATTTCTTGAATACTCCAACTTTAGCATTATTCAAAAGGCACAAAAACTGAGTTTTTCACTAGGGCAACGTTACTAGACCTCTCAAATCTCTTTGTCACCACAATAATTTTATTCCTACACCTACACCTAGTCTACATAGGCCCATTCCTCTGAGATACAACCATTACAGAAGGAGGAATGGCCTGTTCATTTCATATTGGCCTTCAAATCCTTATACCCTGTTTTCAAACTAGTCTTAAGAATTCAGCCTCTAGATTGCTTATAACAAAATGAAATCCTTCAAAAGTGAATTCAATTCAAAGCTAAAATATTCCTTTAACAAATATAAATCATTTCAAGGAAAACCTCTATTGTACAGACCCGTACACAAGTTGGAATTGGAGAAATACACATAAATGATAGAAAATTGAGATCTTTCTATTGATTTCTTTTCCACGAGTTCTTCAACAACCTTCAACAATGATGGATCACACATTTTTTAACATTTTCCACAAAATTTTCAACTTCCCACAATGAATCAACAACCTTACAACTGCCCATGACCATTGGGCTTCCCTCCATCTTCAAGTTTTGCACTTTTACAATATTTTGAAATTGACACCCTATTGCAAACTTAGCAAATTTTTAACTATGACTCTAACAAGACTCATAAAACCATAAAAGTATTACAAAATGGACTATCATGTCCTTATTTAACATCCTCATGACTAAATCACCTATCTAGACTCGAATTCCTAAAGTGGAGCAACTAGGTACTCTGCACCATACATTAAGGTGCATACTTTTGTGGCCAATGTCAATTGATCTTCTTATACCTCTTCCATATCAACATTAAGGATGGTATTATCACATGGTTATGATAATGCTTCCTTGGTTTCAATGGATTAGTGGAGAAACCTTCTACTTTGGGGGGGTCACATAGACCTTCTCTCTTTATCTATTTTATGGAGGAATATTTTATTTGGTCATCATATTCTATTAGATTCTAGTACTTGATCATATTTATATCTCTATCTTCAACTTCAAAAACTGTATTTTTCTTTTGTGTCATTTGTGTATTTAGAGTTGAGTAGTATACTATATTTTCACTCATGAAGTGTTTTGTATCTCTTATTTTGATCGAAATTATTTGAAAAAGTTTATAGTTTCTACATGCTTTTGGAGTTCATCTTCATGGGACACCTTTTAGGAGGTGTTATCCTTCTCTTGCTCTCTTTTGGAGAGGATTTATGTTCCCACTAGGTTTTATCATTTTCTCTACTTATGAGATATAATTATTGTACATAAGTACATTATCAAGACTTGTTGTCGAGATTTATATTTTCACTATTTAGCTTTCTCCTCGAGTTCACTTAAGGGAGGTGTTAGTGTGAACATATTTATTGTCAAACTAGGTAGCTTCTAGCCTATCTAGGAGGGTCATATTCACACTACACTTAACCTCACTTTTTGTCTCACCTCATGTGGACTCACTATGTGTTCCAACACTTGTCCATAGTGTTCTATACTTGTTTCATTATTTGGAGGGGTAGTCAATCATTGTGTTCTACCTTCTCACCTACTTATCCTTTCCTTTATAAGAAAAGATCTTTTATACATGTTTACATCCCATGCTTATGATATTTTCTTATCTTGCATACTTATTTGTGGAATTTTTTGAGTTTGCAAGAAAATATTAGCTACTTTGACACAATATAGACAAAAATACATATCCTAACACTTTTCCATGCTTTATTTTTAAAAATTTGTTGAAAGAATGAATAATTTTGTCATTAATGAGTTTTCATTTATGTCAAAACTACATGATGGATGTCAAAATAGTATGAAGGACAATTGTATGGTGCAGGGGCACCAATTGAGCAAGTTTGGTTTTATGTGGTTTAATGAGTTTTGTCATGTTTTGAGTCATTTTTCATTAAATAAGGTCATACAAACCATTTTATGATGTAATGATTCCATTAGAGTTCATTAGGTGATTAGGAGGTTCAAGTTGCAAAGTATTGCAAAAATGCAAAATGTTGTCATTTCAAAAAGTGTAAAAAGTGCAAAAATGCAAGCTTGTAGAAGCCCAACGGTCAGGAGGTTTGCATGGTTGTTGGAATTAGTTTGGGTGGATTTTTTTGGTGGGAAAACATTTAAATATGTTGAAAATATCGATGTAAGGGTTGGTGAAGTATTCTTGAAGTGGCACAATAAGAATACTCTATTTTTCCTTGCATTTTTTGTATCTTTTTCCAATAAACTGTGATTGCAAGGTATTGTATGGACCCATTCTACAGAATTTTGATCCAAAGTGACTTGTATTGAGTGAATAAATATATCAACTTAATTTTTCACTTGGTTTGAGGGTATGATATATAATTTGAAGGAATTTTGATCCAATTGTCTGAAACTACTTGTGTAAACCTAAAAATAAGGGTTTGAGAGTGTAAAATGTGGATTAAGCGATTCCACCCATTGTAAACCTCTATAAATTGGTGTAATGGAACCATTAGGTGTGTTTAGGGTGTCCATGGAGTCTTAGAAGCAAGGGAAGTGAGTTGAATGAATTTCTATGATGCCTTAGTTTGCAAACTTGTGAAATTTTGATGAATTTGGGTGGTTAAAGAATGGAAATGGTAGAAGTCTTTTGGGGCAGCAATTTTTGGTGAAATTTTAAGTTTTTTCAGGCATATCTAAGTGTGTTTGAGGCCTTGGTTGGCTGTGGGAAATAATAGAGTGTGGTTTTTCAATAAACCCTTGGGAGACTTGTGATAAAGGAGGGTTTCATGGTTAGGGTTCTTGGGGGCCAAGTCCTTTGATGAAAATTGTGGAATCAATGGTTTTGAGACCTATTTGATGATGCCCCATTTATTTTTGAGGTTGGGAAGAAGTTTGAAGATAGGTTCCTTTGTAAAAGTGGCCTAATTGGCTTGTAGGACAACATAAAAGCCATTGTTTGAGAAGGTTGGTCCAAAGTGATCTAAGTTGATTCTGAGATATGTTTTAAAGAAGGATAAAGGGTGTTTGAATCCTAATTTTTTTGTGGGTTTGAGTGGGATTTGTGGAGATATGCCATGGTTTTAGTGTTTGGACACCTACAAGGAAGGCTAGGTGAATTGGTAAAGATAAGTCAAGATAGGGTTATAAAGCTTAAAAGATTGTTTGAATTGGTTCAAATTTTTATTGTAATCAATTTTCCTCCCTACTTTGCAACATTGTAGAAGATTTATTTTGCAAGAGGGTTTGATCCACACACCGAAACAATTATGTATTTTTTCTAAGTGCCTACATTGACAAATTTAGTACACAAAGTCCTCTGGTAATTTGGTCTATATTTGTTTCCCCATATAAATTTACTTGTACAATTCTAATATGTTGTTCATGGGCACCTGTAGCATATTAATTCTGAATTTTGATTGATTTGGATAAGTGTTTCAAAAGTTGCAAGTAATAGAAGATCAACATACTTTTAGGTCATATGCTTGAACAACCTAATGTATGTAAAGAGTTGCAGAGATTAAATATGTGATGTGAATGGAATAGGGAGCTATTATAGGTCCATTTTGACCTATATTTCATGTGTTTAGGAATGAAGGAATTTTGATTTGAATTAGGTGTCAACAAGGCACATTTTGTATGATTTGGGGCTACATCTAATTAGCCTAACCTAATTGATGTTTGTGAAGGAGTTTGGTATATATACAAGGTTGATTTGAGTTTGTGTATATGAAATCTCAATTGTACTTGATCTGAATATAGCCAGTGATGTGAAATTTTGTAGAGTTAAGAGAATGAGTTGTGAATGTAGAGAAGAGTAGAGATTTGTAATTTGAGTTTAATAAAGTGTATTAACTTTGTGTTATGAGCTTTAAAGGAACTGAATCTAGCATATGTTAGATTCACTTTTATCAGTTCAAATCTTGGTTGTGAAGCCACCTCTTTCTATCTTTCATTTCTATGTGAACAATGAGTTCACTTGGATAGTGAGTCCACTTGGTAGTGAGCCTTTTGGTAATATATTATAACTAGTTATAACATATTGTGAGCTAATCCTCCCCATGTTTTTTCCCAATTGGGGTTTTCCACATAAAAATCCTAGTGTTCAAGTGTTGTTTGTGTTATGGGTTGTTCATGCTTTGATTCCTTATAATTGTTAAGTATGCTTTGGTAAATGGATGGTTAATAATTGGATGGTTTAATAGAATACTTATTCACCCTCCCTCTCAGTATTCCAAGTGTTCAACAATTGGTATCAGAGCCTAGCTCCTTGGAAGAAGCTTGACCACTTTCGAAAAATCTTGGAAATTGAACACATGGCTAATAGAAAGTTTCCTATTTCTATGGAAGTGATTCCTACTATTGGATACACAAAATAAGATTGCATGTTTGAAAAATATGGAGAACTTAAAGATTCTCTTGAAGACCTTGGAAAAATTGAAGATGAAAACAAAGATTTGAAGGAAAATATTAAAGAAACAAATGACTGGATCAAAAAATTGAGAGAGAAAATCAAGAATTTCAGAGAAAGACATAAGGAGGTCAATGAATAATTGAAACAAGAAAATCATAACATCATCGAAATGAAATTGCAAGTGGAAGAAAAGAAAATAATTTGAGGAATATCTGAATGCAATGTAAAAATAAAAATGATGAATGCACAAGGCTTGAACAAGAAGTGGTAAATTTGAGATTAGATCTAGAGAAAGCAATAATTCATGAAGACAAATTCAAGACAAAGTCTACAATACTTGATGAGTTAATTGCAGGTCAAAAAGAATCTAAAGAAAAAGGTGATTTTGAAAAGGGAGAAAGCTCAAAATCAAATCAGACAACTAATGCAAATAAGACCAGTGAACTAGAGAAGACTAGAAACAAGAACAATGGAAAGTTTTGGAATCAAAGAAACAATGCTAGAAGAATCCCTATCAGACAACAAAATGCTCAAAGGTACCCACCTTACAATGGTATTTTTTATTTTTACAATAAATTTGGACATAGAGCAATGGAATGTAGAAGAAAAATGAATCAAAATGTTCCATCCTTTATTGGTCAATGCTTTACATGCAAGAAGTTTGGGCATATAGCAAATGAATGTAGAAGTCAAATGATGAATGCATATAACAATGGTAGAATGATTTAATCTTTCAATGGTTACTGCTATACATGCTATGGATTTAGACATAAGGATAATCAATGTAGATCTAGAATGAATGAAAGGAATAATTCTCAAAGAAATTTCATATACAACAACTATAATAGACCTGGATATATTGCTAGATTTTGCAAGAGCAAAAATACAAGGATAATCTAGTAAAGAGAAATGAACTAGTTAAAAATATTGATCCAATTGAAGTAAAGAAGGAAAAGGAAAATATCCAGAGAAAGAAAGAGGAGTTTAAGAACAAGGAAGCATCAGAGACTACAAATGAATTTGTACCACCCTCTGGTGCAAATAATTCCTTCAAGAATTAAATCTAGGCATTGCCTTAGGGGGAGCAATAACAGATAATCAAATAACCCCCTATTGATATGAGGTTCCATGGCTTGGCACAAAGATATGAGATGGAGATGGATAGTTTGGATCTTTTGGAGAAGACTCCAAAATAAGATATGCAATTATGAAGATTTGTAGAGCAATTTAGGGTTTACTATTGCACAGAGAAGGGTTTTACCAAGCTTTATTATTTGGCATATTGAATATGAATTAGGGTAGAATCAAAGGGTTATATACCTATTATTTATCTATTTCATTCACTTTTACGCATTTGAAGTGAGTACAAATAATCAAAGTTAATTCAAGACTTCAAAGGCGATTTGTGAAGCAGAGCATCCAAACCCTAGTTCTAGTTTATCAAGAAAAAGGTATTTACCATTGTCCAAAGCTGAAATAGAATCTTTTTCAAAGCATTTGAATTCAATAGAAATGGATACACCTACAGTAGTGAATATGAGTGAGAAACCCTGACTAAAATTCAAGAAATGCCCCATGAAAATATTTGAGAATGACCCACTCGAAGCTTTTTTGAGCATTCCATATAGGTTTTTTCCTATACAAGATACTAGGGCATACATCCATGGAAAAATGGAATATTATAACCACACAAGATTCATAGACCTATGGAAAGATCAATTTATTGGAGATGATTACAAAATCAACTTGAGTATGAAAACCTAGTGAAGAAGAAACTGGATGTCTGTAAATGATTTCCATGCTTCATTTATGATGATGAAACTAAGTATGTGAGAACATAATTAAGTAGAGTGCATGAAAAAATCATATGGACTGACATGCCTAGTTTGATATCTAAGGAAGTCATAAGAGAGATTACTAAACTATGTTCCACTAGACTTGTACTGATATTAAAATTTGTGAAGAACAAGGATGTGATGGAATCAATTCGAGCTACATTTGATCAAGGTCTCTCACTGTGAACACTATACAAAATCCTATAGTAAGATATGCATCTATGTTCATAGGATATAAAATATAGTACACCAATAGAGAGAATTTTGTGTTAGCTACAAAAATTCATGTAGACTATGAAATGGTGGAAAAGGAAAAGGACTATGATTTGTGTGAGTTGCCCTGGCAACAACTCTTTGACAACTTGAAGCAAACTAAAGAGAAGAAACACCCCTTCTAGCTTGGTTCTTTATTAGTTTATTTGTTGTTTTACTTTTTGAGGAAGCTTCCAAGAAGAAGCAATGTCATATGGGATAAAATCAAACTGGTGTCCCATCAAATCTTTGAATATCTACACAAAATTGGTCATATGAAAGCTCAAGATGAAGAACTTACTGCATTCTTTATAGTATTTCAGAAGAAAATGCATGAAAGGGAGAGGATTCCTAAGTCTATGGTGGAAAACATGAGAAGGATATCACATTTCCTATCACAACAGATGAATGCATTATTGAGGTTGTAGAACCAAAAACTTCTTAGATTCTACCACTTGGATATGAGACTAATGAAAATGAAGTAAATGGTTATGTTGATATTATTGAAAAGTCCTAAGGACCCTACAATAGAAATACATGGAACATATGAGGAGAAATCCATGGAAGTGCATATGGAGCTAAAAAATCCTGAAATAAAGAAGAAAGTGAAAAAGATAGTGGATGACTATTTCAAGGACAAGGGATTCATAGAAGAAAAAATAAAAAAGACTAGAGTAAGAGAAGAGGGAGAAGCAAGAAAAACAAGTGGGTCCACCAAACCAAGAAGATATAAAATAATTTCTTCCACCATTTCCCCTAGTGTTCAACAACCCTGTAGTGTTCTTTAATCAGCTCAATAACTAGGAACATGAATTCCTCTACTCAGGGATTGAACATCACGACTGGTAGTCATGACCTACTAAAGAAACTCATTTAATTATCAACCCAGGGATGTAAACTTGAAATGGGACAGCACAAGATATGCACTAATCACCCTTCCAGACATACATGATTCCTAAAATTCCTTATTCTAGAATTTAAGTATTGGAAACAACTTTACTGTTTAACTTTTCTTGGAAATGAAAAACTTGAAAGATAACCTATTCTGCTCCTAGTGGCTACAGGAACAGTTGACAACTCTGTGTTTCTGCCAGCTGCAGGAACAGTCACATTAACTTCTATGAAGGGAAATGTAGCTATTCTAACTTGCAAAATAAAAGTATGGATAGTTCCCTAAGTGGGCCCCCTTAGGTAGTGCCAAAAGTAGACAACAAATTAGGTGAAAAACTTCATAAGCTTTATTGATTCAATGCAAACAAGTATATGGCACAATCTCTTGGTTGAATTTCTAAAACTGAAAGTGTGTTACAATAGCTATTTTTTTCCAGCCCCTTCTTTGAAGGAGAATGGGCTATTTATTGAAAAATTATCCTATCTACTAACCAACCTTCCCTTATAAAATGGGAGGCATTTATTACATTTAACCAACTTAAGGAAAGAGGTGAATGACAATGCAAGAACTAAGTCAAATTGGTTTAGCAGTCTTAAAGCACCATCATCCTAGATTCATGCACCACCAAGACGCCTAGCCTAGATTTTTGGAACACTCTCCCTGCATGGTGGATGAGTTGAAACTATCTCCTCATCTTTTGTTGTTGAACCAGTCTTTATGGATTTGGTCTTCAATTCTTCAAGTGGAAATTGAATTCCCTTCCTTCAATCATGGTACCTGGCAAAATATCTCGCCATCTTTTCCTGAGGAAGAAGGTTAGCTCAACATGTTCATCCTTTAAGACAATCCATTACTTTATTCATTCATTCATTAAGTATTAAACTAAGGCAAACATTGTTTCAGATATGGTTACAGGAAGTTTTGGTAGTGGAGGCTGCAGGAAGGTTTATGATCACAAAGAGCCATAAAGTATTTATCAGACTAATAAAACATTAAAGGTAATAATCATGGGACTTCTTATCACAATATACTCATCATATTTAAGTCATAAAAAGGTCTATATCCTATCCCATAAATAGACTGAATGTTTTTTTTAGCATAATAAAAACAACAAAGTATTTATAAAAGTATGATCAAAATGTGCCAAAGACTTGGCTCATCACTCCCCTCAACCAACTACTTGTTGGACCCTTCAGCAAGTCTAGCATTCCTTCTTCTGGAAAACTCTCTCAGATCTGCACTCAGTTGTTGTCCACATTCACCATTCTGGAAACTCCAGAAGTGAGCTCGCATTGCCTCCAGCCTTTGCCATCTATTATCTTCAGAACTTTTGTTATAAGTGCTATTGTCCCCCTGTATAGCCAATAATGGCCATAGGAGAATAGGAAATTGCATAACCAAGGGCAACTAATTCTCCTTTGTTCTGGCATTCCTCATGTACCTCTATGCCCTTCTGGTTACTGCATACAAGGTATTGGGAGTATGTGGTTATGCTCTCTTTAATTGAAATGAAAGATGCTCCCATATGTTCTGAATGTGCAGGGTTGCAGCATTAAAATCACTGTTTATAATTTGGGAGTATTGACAAAATACCTCTTGTCTTAGAGGCTCAATTAATGGCCTGGCTCTTTCATCTCTCCACAATTTCTTCCAATCAAAGTAAATACCCATTCCATTTCTAAATTCATTTCTTACAAACAATGGAATATTTACTTCATCATGCATATGGCTATCAAATTGTTCTCCTCTGCTTATTTCATTGGTGATCTAGGAAATTAGAGCACTGATATGAATATCACCGACATAACATAAGGGATTCCATTCCTTATCTTGGGATACAACCAAATTGTGCAGATAAAATTCACACAGGAGGTTCCTGATGTGCAGAGGAACATCGTCTTGTGAACCGGATGATTCCTGAGAAGAGGACATAGTAGCAGAGGTTTGGCCTACGAACCGGGAGGTTCGTAGCTTAAAGGTAAGAGGTTCACCCCTAGGTCCTACATTTTGAATTTTAGGGTTGAATTGGACCGTCAATTCCTCCCAGGTCATTCCTGATGCGTCTTGAACGGATTTTTCAACAAGTAATTTAATAAGGTAGTGGTGAGATACAGAGTTAACCCTACCCTTTTTAAATTTAGCAGCACTGTTGGATAGCAATTGTAAAGAAAGTCAGGAATATTCATCAACAATCCATGGTGTAAATGAGACAAAAGTTTTAAGTGATGAGAATGCAGGACTGAAAACCTACCTTCACAGGTTATGTATTTGATGATATACCCTGCCCGTGACACCCAGTCCTGCGGCAGACTCATTCTTTGCGCACCTTGCTTGTCTACCCATAGAGGAGGGTCATTTGGCTGAGTGAACTCAACCTTGGCGCTTCTTGCATCCCTTCCTCTGGGAAATGGTTCTCCGACTTGAGGTAATCCCGTTACCTCAGCAATTCTATCAATTGACGTATTGACTGTTATGCCTCTAACTTTTGCTTCCCCATCATGAAATGTCCTTGTGAATTCCTCCACAATTTCTGTATTAAAAATTTTGAGCTTCAGGAAGTAATTGAGCCACCCATATTGTCTGAATAGTGGCACATGCAGCACATCCTGCAACAGGATGCTATGATCCGTAGGCTCATGCCGAATCGGCTGGCCTCCCATTCCCTTGGTTTTTTGTAATTAAATGCATTAAGCAATGCTCTCCTGGCTTTTCCAATTGAACTTCTTGTAACCCTAATAATGAACCCTTCTACAATTCTACAACACTCTGCCCCTCCCCTCAATAGAAACTTTTGAACCTCCTTTTAAAAGTGACAGAAAAATAGGGAAAACAATGTGATCATGCAATTTTTTGAGGGAGAGAGTAATCATGGATAATCAGAATACATTTAAGTTCATTATTGTAGGAAGGAAAAACTGTTCGATTATTGAGGGTTCATGACAACTGACGGATCAAGCTTATGGCGGCGATAATAAGGATGTGGCAAAGTAATATCATAGAAAAACGTGCTCAATCGTGCGAATGAGCCAAAGGAAATGGCAACCATATAGGAAATTATTCGCACTAATTAATACTAAATTAAATGCAATAAATAAAGTAATTGAAGCAATCTTAAAGTGAAGTGGAGCGTACCTGGAGAGAATCACCGTAATTATATGATGTGGCCTCCTTCTTATTGCAATACGCGACACAAAGAAACGTGGATGATATGGAAAATGACAGGTGGATGATGTGGAAGAGAGAGAGTGAGTATCGATTGTGGATGAAGTGAATGAATGGAATGGGGATCTTATTAGATAACTCCTTTATTATGATTTGGTATGCACTTTTATGCATGGCCTAGGAATTTGAGCCTAGGCTCAATCCCTTTGGTTGCAGGATCACTGCTAACCTGCTCAATTTTGAACTGTCTCAGAAATGTTTTCTTGTCAATGGGTTTAGAATAGAACTTTAGGCAATGCCCATTGACCAGTAGCTTGAATCGGACCTCATCAATGGTCCTTAATTGAACAACACCATTGGTAAATACCTCCTCTATCTCATATGGACCCAACCATCTAGTTTGTAGTTTTCCTGGACTGTCCTTATATCGTGAGTCATAAAGCAGAGCCCAATCTCTTGCTTTGAATTTATTTTCCTTGATGTATTTATCATACCACCTTATTCTCTAATTTTGTATCATCTCAATGTGTTGCAAGGCATTCTTTCAAAGCTCATCTAGAGCATTGAGCTGCATGACTCTGTCCTTTTGTGCATTTTTTAAATCCATGTCCATCTCTAATGTTGTTCTTAGAGTCTTATGTTGGAATTCTATTGGCATCACAGTTGTTTTACCATTCACCATTTCAAAAGGTGTATATCCTTTAGCAGTCTTCCAGGTAGTATGGTAGGCCCATATAGCTTCTGGTAACCTTGCGGCCTAGTCCTTCCTATGCAAATCTATAGTTTTAGTCAAAATGGCCTCTATGTCCCTATTGGTGACCTCAACCTAGACATTGGCCTGGGGGTGATAAGGAGTTGATTTTCTGTGTCGTATATTGTATTCATTTACTAAGGCTGTGATAAGTGTAGAAGTGAATTGTGCTCCTTGATCTATCACTATTTCCCTAGGGACACCAAACCTAGTGAATATTTCTTCATAGAGGAATTCAGCTACTTTATTATCATTAGCATGTTTCCTAGGTTTAGCCTCTACCCATTTTGTCACATAATATGTGCATACAAGGATGTAGGACTTACCATTGGAAGGTGGATCAATTGGTCCTACAAAATCTAATCCCCATTTGTCGAAGGGTGTAACGACAACTTCTAGAAATAGAGGCATCTCATCAGATCGAGTTGGTCTTCCCATCCTTTGGCATCTGCCACGTCTCTTGGTATGTTTGGCTACATCTCTATGCAGAGTTGGCCAATAGTAGCCAGTATTTAAAATTTTCATTATTGTTCTTTTGGCAGAAAAATTTCCACCACATGGCTCATCATGGCTCGCATGCAGTATATCATGAGTGTCCTCTTATACACATCTCCTCATAACTTGATCTGGCCCTATATAAAACATGCAATCTACAATCCAAGAAAAGTTAAAGCTTTTCTCTACCAATAATCTCTTTTCCTTAGGGGAGAATTGAGGAGGAGTTCTTCCTGCGGCCAGATAATTTGCTATATCGGCATACCATGGGTGAATAACCTTGATTGCAAACAAGTGCTCATCAAGAAAGGAGTCTTCAATAAGTGCAGAGTCATCTTTCCTTTGAATTCTAGAAAGGAAATCAGCAACCACGTTGGCTTTACCTGGCTTGTCCACAATTGTAATGTCAAATTCCTGCATCAGCAATAACCATCTTGCCAATCTCCCGGCTATTAAACTTTTGTTCATGAGATACCGAATTGTTGCATGATCGGTGTGGACAAATATCTGATAACCAGTGATGTAATGCCTAAATTTATTGAGGGTATAGATGATTGCCAACATTTCTTTTTCTGTAACAGTGTAGTTTAATTCAGCCCCTTGCAGATTTTTGCTTATGTAGTAGAGTGCATGTTCTGTTGAACCACCCTTCTTCCCTAACACAGCTCCAATGGCATAATCTGATGCATCAATATGAATATGAAATGGAAGTGACCAATTAGGTCCTTTCAGAATAGGTGCTTGTGTAAGGGAAACTTTTAAATCAAGGAATGCTTTTTCACATTCCTCTATCCAAGAAAAATCTGCATCTTTCTTCAGTAGATTGTATAAGGGGCCTACTATTTGGCTGAATTCCTTGATGAATCTTCTGTAGTATCCAGCATGGCCTAAAAAGCTCCTTACTTCTTTCTACTTGGCAAGAAAGGGTAGATTAGAGATGACCTCAATCTTAGCATGATCAACCTGTATTCCTATAGCAGAAATATAGTGACCAAGCACTATTCCCTCCTGCATCATCATGAAGCACTTTTGACTATTCAGCAATAGGTTGTGATCTTCACATCTTTGTAGTACTTTCTTCAAGTTGGCTTGAGCTTCCTCAAATGTTGTACCATAAATAGTAAAGTCATCCATGTATATTTCCATGCAATCATATGAGATGTTTGAGAAGATACTTATGACTACCCTCTGGAAAGTTATAGGTGCATTACAGAGTCCAAAAGGAAAAACTGAATAGGAAAACGTTCCCCAAGGGCATGTAAAAGTATTCTTTTCTTGATCCTCAGGAGCAATCTTGATTTGATTGTAACCACTGAAGCTATCTAAGAATGAGAAGTACTTTTTCCCAGCTAAATTATCTAGAACTTGATCAATGAATGGAAGAGGAAAGTAATCTTTCTTTGTTGCCAAGTTGAGCTCTCTGTAATCTACACATACCCTCCATTTTCCTCCTTTCTTAGGAAAAATAGCCAATGGGGAAACCCACTGACTATCTAAGATTGGGTAGATAAAGCCAGCTGTTAACATTTTCTGCAATTCTTCTTTAACAATTTCTCTCAAAACTGGATTGATTCTTCTTTGAGGCTGCCTGACAGGTCTGAACTCACTGTTAATGTATATGTGATGTGTACAAATTTTTGGGTCTAAACCCTTCATTTCACCATATTCCCAAGCAAAATCTGACTTATGACTGGTAAGCATCTTGACCATAGATTCCTATTGCTCACTGGTGAGGTTTTTATTGATGCTCAAGGTTTTTCCTGCAGCTACCTCAACTTGGGAGGTTAAATCTACCATAGATACTTCAGGAAAAAATGACATTTCTACCTTGTGGGGTAGCAAGGTGTGTAAGCAGTCAGTTGCTATAGGATAATGAGCTGATGTAGGTGAAGGAAGAATGGTTTGCAAGGAACATGGATTTTTTTCACAATGAAAGTATTTGGTACCATAGTTATTCAGCAGGATATTGGATAGTATATCTTCTTCTTCTTGTTGTGCAATGAAAGGCTCTCTGGTAATCATCATTAAATTGGCCACAGAGTTCACTTCCTCCTCTTCTCCCAAATCTGGCCAAAAAACCTCTCCAGACTCAAGTTGGGGCAGGGCTGGAGAATAGAGGGTAAGCTTCTTTGTGCTATACCCATCAGATATTGTCATGTTACCCAACCTACAACTAATGTAAGCATCAGCAGTAGCCAACCAAGGCCTTCCTAGTATGACAAGTTATCCCCCCAATGATGCCTTTGGAGATAAGACCATAAAGTCAGCAAGGTACTCCCAGGAATCCAAGGTGACTAGCAGGTTTTCAACTACCCCAACAGGGTTGACAGTTGAGCTATCAGCAAGCTGTAATATTGTAGGTGTAGCCCTTAGGTCTGAAATATTAAGTTTTACAACCAGGTCCTTTGTCATGACATTGATAGTTGCACCAAGATCTACTAAAGCATTCTTAATTTGCAACCCATTAATATTGATCTCCACAACAGGGCTTCCTGGATCTAAATATTTTGGGATGCTAAGCTTCCCTAGCATTAAGTCAGAGAGTTGGCCTATGACATGGACAATTTGAGGGTCTTTCTTTTTCCTCCCCGGTTTCTTCAAACATGCCTCCTTGATGGCCTTGCTATAGATAGGTACTTCTTTGATTGCTTGGAACAAGGGAATTTTCACACATATATGCTTTAGCTGGTCAAGGATGTCAAAGGTAGGTTCCTCTTGTTTTTTTACATTTTCACCTTCCAACCTTTGTGGGAAAGGAGGGGACACTTTATCAGATGCCTTAGGTAATGATGGAATCTGAACTGGCTCATTTGGTTGGGCTTGGTCATTGGTATCTTCTTCTTGGTCAGTCTCCTCAGATGGAAATTCTGAGATTATGGGAGGAGATGGTGTGGGAATCACAGTTCCTGAACGTAAATTGATATTATTCAGGTTAAGAGCATAGGCAGGCTGATGATTAGGATCAGCAAAATAGACTTGTTGTTGCTGCTGCGGTTGTTGGTTATTTGGATTGGGTGTTGCCTGAGCAGGTAGTTGGGTTGGCTTTGGATTCTGACCTTGATTAGTTGCGGGAGGTGGCATAATGGATTGCTTCTGCGGTTGCTGCAGGAAACCAGTGGGTGGATTTGACCATTGCTGGCCTCCTCTCCATTGGTTAGACTGCTGCCAATTCCCTTGCGGAGGCTGCCATTTATTTTGCTGTGGTGATTTCCAACGGTTTTGCTGGGCATTTGGCCAAGGGTTATTCCATTGAGGTTGGGAGTATGGCCCATAGTTTGGAGGGTACTGGTTTTTCCATTGACTATTATATGAACCAAAATTTTGCAAAGGGTCCTAAGGCATACCTTGTCTTGGGGCCCATGGCCTGCGCTGAGCAACAAAGAACACTTCCTCCTCTCCTTCAATGGTTTTGAACTCAGTAGGGAGATGTTGTACCTCCAAATTGGCCACTGCTTTGCATCGGCAGTCTTTCTTTCTTTGTCGGTAGTGGGGGCAATATTCAGCTAACATTGCCTCAGCTTCCTCTTTCTTCCTTCTAGCTTGCATAGTATCCAGTTGAGTAGCTACATCATTGATGATATCCTGCTTGAAGTTCAGACAAGAGATTGGTAATCTCCCCTTTAGATACTCCAGAGCCACTTCCTTTTATAGAAGAGGGTCTAAACCCCCTTCCCTTCTTTACAGCTACTCTGGAGTAATTGAGACAAATTTTCTTGATATCATCCCAATCACTTTGGGTGACATCACCTCCTGCCATGAGGTCAAGGGCCTCCATGCAAGTATCATTGACTCCCCTTAAGAAGAGAATTTTTTGAGATTCCTCATTTAGCTCATGATGAGTATTCTTCTGCACACTAAACAAGAATCTTGACACATAATCCTCCAAGGTTTCATCCTCTTTTTGTGACATTTTGAATATGTCATCTCCTCTCAAATCATTTCCTCTACAATACTCTTTATATTTACTCAAGAACAGAGTCTTCATTTGATCCCAAGTGTTAGCTACATTGCTTCCCAATCCCATGAACCATCTCAAGGCTACCTCCTTTAGAGTAGCAGGAAACAATTTCAGCTTGTGTGTTGAGGTTGTATAGTCATAGCTTCTACAAAGGATGTCAAATTCAAACAAGAAGGTATGAGGGTCCTCAGTAATAAGTCCATAGAACTTTGGCAATAAGGAGGCGGGGATTTTTTTGAGGTTATTATTGTCATGTAGGTCAGGGATTGGAAATGGAAAAATAGGATTTTCCATTCTTGGTTGTATTCTTAGATTAGCTCCTGGTTGATGAAATACAAGAGAAAGTGGATTATTTGATTTTGTTCCTTCAGATAGGTTAAAGCTTAGTTCAGAGGAAGAAGATGAAGTTACTAAGTCTTGGCCAACATCCAAATATGGTTCATTTTGGAATAGGTTCAGTTCAATCTCTTCAATATCTATGCTCCCAAGAAGGAATCTTCCAAATTGGTCTCTTCTTTTATGCATACAACAAAAGTAAACTAACTATGGAGATGCTGGAATGCAGAATTCTAAACTAAAAATACTAAGAATGAAATCTTAAACTCTTTACTAGCATGCCTGTAATAGGTTCTTAGTTTGACACCATCCTCGGCAATGGTGCCAAAAATGTAGTGTTCTTTAATCAACTCAATAACTAGGAACTTGAATTCCTCTACTTAGGTATTGAACATCACGACTAGCAGTCATGACCTACTAAAGAAGCTCATTTAATTATCAACCCAGGGACGTAAACTTGAAATGGGACAGCACAAGATATGCACTAATCACCCTTCTAGACATACATGATTCCTAAAATGCCTTATACTAGAATTTAAGTACTGGAAACAACTTTACTATTTAACTTTGCTTAGAAATGAAAAACTCAAAAGATAACCTATTATGCTCCTAGTGGCTGCAGGAACAGTTGACAGCTATGTGTTTCTGCCAGAAACAAGAACAGTCACATTAACTTCTATAAAGGGAAATGCAGCTATTCTAACTTGTAGAATAAAAGTATGGACAGTTTCCTAAGTGGGCCCCCTTAGGTAGTGCCAAAAGCAGACAACAGATTAGGTGAAAAACTCCATAAGCTTTATTGATTCAATACAAACAAGTATATGGCACAATCTCTTGGCTGAATTTCTAAAACTGAAAGTGTGTTACAACAACGATTTTTTTCCAACCCCTTCTCTGAAGGAGAATGGGCTATTTATTGAAAACTTATCCTAACTACTAACCAACCTTCCCTTATAAAATGGGAGGCATTTATTACAATTAACCAACTTAAGTAAAGAGGTGAATGACAATGCAAGAACTAAGTCAAATTGGTTTAGCAGTCTTAAAGCGCCATCATCCTGGATTCATGCACCACCAAGACACCTAGCCTAGATTTCTAGAACACTCTCCCTGCATGGCGAATGAGTTGAAACTATCTCCTCATCTTTTGCTGTTGAACCAGTCTTTATGGATTTGGTCTTCAATTCTTCAAGTGGAAATTGAATTCCCTTCCTTCAATTGTGGTACCTACAAAATATCTTGCCATCTTTTCCTAAGGAAGAAGGTTAGCTCAACATGTTCATCCTTTAAGACAATCCATTACTTTATTCATTCATTCATTAAGTATTAAACTAAGGCAAACATTGTTTCAGATATGGTTGCAGGAAGTTTTGGTAGTGGAGGCTGCATGAAGGTTTATGATCACAAAGAGCCATAAAATATTTATCAGACTAATAAAATATTAAAGGTAATAATCATGGGACTTCTTGTCACAATATACTCATCATATTTAAGTCATAAAAAGGTCTATATCCTATCCCATAAACAGACTGAATGTTTGTTTTAGCATAATAAAAACAACAAAGTATTTATAAAAGTATGATCAAAATGTGCCAAAGACTTGGCTCATCAAGCCCTCTGGATTAGTTTCTACCACCAAAAGAACCAAGAGAATGAAGACTAGTGCTCCAGTAACAAAGGAACCTCACGTGAAGGAGGTCACAAGGCCTGAAAAGAGAAAGAAAATTGATCTAGTAGTCCCCTCTACTGTTATTACATCAAAAAGAAGAAAATAGTAAGTTGTAAGAGAAAAGAACATGAGTGTACTATCTGAAGAAGAAGAAGAGGATGAAGGTCTTCCATTGATTCTAAGAATAACTAGTACAAAGAAAAAGAGAATAGATATTATTGATACCTTAGATGAAGAAGAGATTGAGAAGGAAAAACAAGCCTTTGGGATAGATATGCATAAGCAGATGAAGGAAAAGAAGAAAAAGAAATTAGACACAGTTGAACCGAAGAAGAAAAAGATAACTTTGGAGAGACTGCACAGTGCAATGAAGTTGGACTCATTGTTCAAATTTATTTTGCATCATGAGATGTTGGGAGAAATAGCTACCTAGTACAAAAATTCCAATGAGGTGGAAAGAGCCACCATAATAGACGCAATCATCAAATACATTGTGATTATTGAAGCAGACATGGAGAACATTACGAAGAAGGTTCTAGATGATGTTTGGAACATCTTAATGGAGAGGAGAAAAGAGTCCATAGAAAAGGAAGAGAAGATTAGATCAAATGTTGTGGAGAAAATTGGATTCTCCCTAGCTGATGTTGACAAAGCCACACTAGCCTAAGTCTTTAGCAAATAATTAAGAACAAAACAAAGGGTCACACCTTTTATGGGAAGAGAACATGATCAATTTGAGAAAATGTAGAAGCAAACAGAGGAGAAGATTATTGATATAGCGTAGAATTATAGCATGATTCCTATTGCCTGTACTAGCAAAGAACAAGATCCGGTAAATGAAAACATTGGAGTTACTAATACAAAATAAAATCTAGATAATAATCCTCTAGATGAACCAATGTAAGATGTTGTTGAAGGAGAAACTATTATCAGAGAGGAAATTATGACTAGAGATTAAACCACAAAGTATGGCACACCTATTCCTCCAGTGACGCATGATACTGTAGATCAAGGAAACCCAGAGACATGTGTTCCTCTGATAGATATAGAACTAAACACCAATGAAGGTGAAAAGCATGATACAATCAATGAGAAAAGGCATGAGAATGAAGAGAACAAGGAAAGAGAGAATGATGATGAGAAGGAAGGTGAAGAAGATAAGAATGAAGAGGGTAAGCAAGGAGAGAAGGATAAGGATGAAGGAGATGAAGACAAAGATAAAGACAAGACCTTCAGTCAAGAAGAAGAAAAGGCCGAGGAAGAAGAAGATCCTGATACCAGAAAGAATGAAGCAAAGAAGTCTAAGGAGTTACCTAAGCCCTTTGGATAATCCTCCTTTAGTAATCCTTTAAAAGGTCTATTATCTAAACAGTTAAGGTTCTAACCAGTTATCTCTTCTCAATTATTGTAGTTTCCCATGGAGCAAGGCAGTTTTGATTTATATAAGATATCTCTTATACATAAGTTGTAGCTAGGTGATGTGTTTAATGCATCAGCAAGAAAATAAATCATTGAAACATATCAAAAGAGTAGTGAATTAATGGATGAAGTTTTAAAGGAATTACAAGAGATCACACCAGGAACCAATGTTGATATATCTTTATCTAATGTGGAAAATTTCAAATTATTGATTGATTCCTTTAAGGAATATGCCTCTGGATTGAAAGGACAAGTGGAAATAGTGGTTGATACAAGGCTTATAGAGAATAAGATGATGGATATCACAAAGAAATATGCATCTGCTCATACCAAAGTTGAAGAATGTTTGAATGAAGTAAAATCCTATGAGGAAGAGGAAAAAACATTGTTTCTGTATTGCATGAAGTGGTCTGATACCACACAAGGAATAAAAGATGAAATGGACACAATTGAGTCCTAGATATCTAATGCATCAAGTGCCTATGATCCAACACTGGATAGAGATTATTAGACTTGGAATACTATAGTGGACTTGCATGATAGATTCTTCACTTTGCAAAGCCAAAAGGAAGAGATTATCAAGCAGCTTGGGAAGCTAAGGGACTTGATAAAAACAAAGCACATACCTATCTCAAGTTCCCTTTCTAGTACTGACAAAATCTCAAAGTTAAATCTTACCCCCGGTACTACGAAAGCAGAAGAAGACACTTTGATGGAGCTTGAGTCTCTACATAGGATGCTTGCAGTAGTTAAGAAGAACTGGGAAGAAAGTAAATTTTCTTGGCAAGCTATTCTTCAAAAGCTTCAAGGGTCAACATATTTGGGTTGACCATTTATATCTCTATACATTTTTTAGTTTTTCATGTTTACATATTCCTTTGTACATATGCAAATGTATTAGAAGTTTTTGGTTAACTCTCTAAGGGGGAGCACCCTTTTCCCTTGATGTCAAAGGGAGAGATGTTTGGAGAGAGTTGGGGGAGAGATGTTTGAGGAAATAAGTTTTGTTTTGGCACATGTTTTCGTCAATGAAAAAGGGGGAGATTGTTGAAAGAATGAAGGTTGTCATTGATTTCAACACTATATGATTTGGATGTCAAAATAGTATGAATGACGATTGTAGAAGAGTTATTTTGCAAGAGGGTTTGATCCAAACACCAAAATAGTTAAGTATTTTTGTTGTCTATGCTAGTAGATTCAGTACACAAAGCCATTCGGTAATTTGGTCTGAATTTTTTTTCCCATACAAATTTACTTCTATGATTATAATATATTGTTCATGGACATTAGTAGCATCTTAATTTTGAATTTTGCTTGATTTGGATAAGTGGTTCGAAAGTTGCAAGTAACAAAAGATAGACATACTTTTAGGTCCTATGCCTGGCCGACCTAATGTATGTAAAGAGTTGTGGAGATTAAATATGTGATGTGAATAGAAGAAGGGGATATTATGGGTCCATGCCGACCTATATTGCATGTGTTTGGGCATGAAGGCATTTTAATTTGAATTGGGTGTTGACAAGGCATGTTTTGTATGATTTGGGGCTACATCTAATTAGGCCAACCTAATTGATGTTTGTGAAGGATTTTGGTATATATACAAGGTTGATTTGAGTTTTTGGATATCAAATCTCATGTGTACATGATCTGAATACAGTCAGTGATGTGAAATTTTACAGAGTTGAGCGAATGAGCTGTGAATGTAGAGCAGAGCAAAGATTTGTAATCTGAGTTGAATAAATTGAATTAAGTCTATGTTATGAGCTTCAAAATAACTGAATCTAGTATATGTTAGATGCACTCTTATTAATTTAAATCTTGGTTGTGAAGCAGCCTCTTTCTATCTTTCCTTTCTTTCTGAATGGTGAGTTTACTTGGATAGTGAGTCCACCTAGTAGTGAGCCTTTTCATAATATCTTATAATCAATTATAACATATTGTAAGATAATCCTCACCATGGTTTTCCCATTTTGGGTTTTCCATATAAAATTCCTAGTATTCATGTGTTGTGTGTGTTATGGGTTGTTCATGATTTCATTCCTTATAACTATTAAGTATGCTTTGGTAGTTGGATGGTTCATAATTGGATGGTTTAATAGAATATTGATTCACCCCCCCTCTTATTATTCCAAGTGTTCAACAAAATTTACATACGTGTTTATGTTATTAAGGGGATAATTATAAAATTAACCAACTTACACACATGTTTATGTTCTAAGTGGCACTAGGTTTTGAAATACCTTAAATCATTTATTTAAGGAATATATTTAAAAGGAAACATGTGTGCGGCATGTCACATGTCACACATCATACAATGACATGGAATTAAAGAATAAAAAATTAACATTTATGTCTAACACTTTTGTAGGTTTAATATAGTGACCTCTATCTACGTGGACATTTGGCATCCACCTACATGGTTATTTTACGATTTTTTTAACCCAATCATAAGGATTTTGTAAGGCATGAAGAAGTCTTACACATTAGTTCTAGCATAGCTTTGGAGACATGATGATTCTTATCACCACCCTCATTTTCTTTATATTAGACAACACCAAGAGAACTCTATTTTTCTATCATGGAAGACCTAGTTTCACAAAGGAAAAGATCACAAGTTTGTAAGACAAGATCATGATTTTCCAAGACAAGATTGTGATTTGCAAGACATGATTACTATTGCAAGTTTATTTCAGACTCATTTTCTTATATTCAGTCATCTTAGCCTTCTTCCAAATTCTCAGTCACAATCCAAGCTATCACAATGTGCAATCAAGAAAATTTACTATAATGTCCCCTTTTATTTGACCTTAAAGAATAATTGAATAATTAAAATTAATTTGTTGAAAAATAAATAAATTAAAAGATGACTAATTTTAATTATTTAAAAAGGTCATGCAAATAATTAATTAAATAAATTTTAAATAGTCTTATGCTTCTCAATATTATTTATATTTAATTAATTAAAAGTTGAGCCTTGGCTATTTTAATAAAGTGGCTTTATTTTGTGTCAATGGAGAATTTATAAAATGGGTCACTTTATGAGCGAGAAAATGAAAATAAATAAAAGAAAATTAAATAATTCTCTCAAAGATGGTTATAAAAGAGTTGAGAGACAAAAATAAATTCATTCTTGACTTATTATTGTTTTGGAGAGCTTTGAGAGCCTTTTCTTTTGGTTCAGCGGACCCCAAGACGAAAACCCTTGGGCTTCTTCCAAAATTCATAGGATTGCGGTTTGGAGATTGTGCAATAAATTGCTTGAAAATAATTATCATTTCAGAAGACACAGGCTTACAAGTTTGTGAGGTGTGAGGTACAATTTTATTAAATTTATAGGGAAATAATAAAATAGTTATTGTGGTGTGTGAATTGGTAAAAAATTAGAACATATAGTGCACATATCCTAAACAAGTGAGAGGGTCAATTTATGTTTATGAAGGCTTGAAATCCTTTTACATATACTAGTGTGGACTTTCCAAGGTTGACCAAATCTAATTGTAGCGTCTATGAAGGAGTTTCGTGCATGAAAAGGAATATAAGCCTTATAAATTTCCAACATGACCATACGAAGACTAGTCAAACCTTGTCATACATTTCTTAGGGGGGTTGCACTTGGTAAAGTGGTGTTCTATAGATAATAAGGGTTGTAAAATAATTTTGATTGGGATTTGTGACAGCTTGACATTTAAGGTCATCATTTAGTAATTTAATGTTGAATATTTTGTTTTGTTTTTGGTAATTTTTGTGATTGTAATATTGTAACAACAAAGGAAAGTTATATATAAATAATTTCTTTGTGATTATTTTGGTGCAATGGATTTTATAAGAATGAAATTATAACTATCATGAGCATGAGAAAGTGAAAATTATGGTGTTAGTTTATAGTATCATTTCAAAACAAGATGGATATTATTTCAGACTAGTAGATATGTCAATTGTTTGATGGAATGTCTGCCTTGCAACAATTGTAAAAATTCCAAGTTTGGTTAAAATTATTTTGGTAGGGTTTATTACATTTACATTCCAAAATACACAAAACCCTAACCTCTATCATTCCAATTCAACACATATTTATTTACATTTTTAATTAATATACTTCAATCCATTTATAAACTCAACTTTGTATCCTAATTTTTTAATTTAAAATTAATTTATTTACCATATTATTGTTTATAAAAAGTACTTTTTTTGTACTTTTCAATGACACAACAAGAGGCATAACTTACAATGGTGGTAGAGAGAAGCATCTAATTTCATGTTCGTGAAAGAATAACTAAAAGAAAAATATTTATATCAAACATTTATTTTTTAAAGACCCGACCTCTCCAATAAATAAAATAGCACATCATTTTTTTTTAAATAAGTAGCTGCATCAAGAGGTGATATATGGTAGTTACATCAAGAGTTTTAATTTTCAATTGGGATAATAGATCTAGCAATGAGATTGGATGAAACAATAATAGTCTATTCATGCCAAGATAGATTGGATTGTAGTTATATACCATCCCAAAAGGGGGATTTCCTTGGATTTCAACATAAGAATGACAATGGGCCTGCAATAATTTACAAAAGGAAAATCACTTTCAAAGATAAAGAGGTTGTTAAGGTAGTTATGGAGGATCTAGTATACTTGAACTGGAGGGATGGGCTAATAAAAACTATGGATAATGTAGTGATGGGTTTGGGTTTTTAATTAGAAGCAACACTTGACTTGTTATGTTTCAACCACATAATGGTTCTTGGGCTCCCTTTTTAGTGAAGGCAATTGACTAAGATGTAGATACTAGGAAAAGTAAGATTGCATGGGGGATCAAATTTCTGTACCCTTGATTGGGAAAATTTGAATGTGATGGAGATGGATGGTGAACCAAGTGAATGTTGAAGTTAATAGTGAACCCACAACTCCCAGAAATCACCTGCAACCAAAACACCTATCGCATCTACATAGAAAAAGCAATGATTATGCTATGAAACCATGAGAGCAGTGAATTTTTAGTGGCTAATATTCGCCAATTGGCTAATAGCTGAAATTTGGGAACCCAAATTTGGCTAATAGTTCAAGTTGTTATGCAACCTGAATTGCCACATTTTTACAAAATTTTATTTTAGTCATATATAAATCACCAAAGAATTCATCTTATTAAAAAATTTAACTCAAAATTTTTCCACATTATTCAATACATGATTATATTAGTTTTGCTTAAATTTTATAAGTTATAGTAGAAATGTAAATTAATTCACCAATAGTATATCATAAATATTAGTTTATGTAGGGCCATATGTCCAATATTTAAAGTTGTCGCCATTGATTTAAAATATAATATAATGGCCCTTGTTGTATATTGTGAAGTAAATTGTACTTGGGATGCAATGCTCATGGGTCCCAAAATTCTGGGCCCCATGAGCATTACGTCTTGGGTATATTTTACCTTACAGTATATAATGAGGGTTGTTAGATTATATTTAAGATCTATGATAGAAACTAAATATTATAGAGTCTACCACTTAAACCCATTGATCATTTCCACCCTCAGGCCCCTACTTTTCCATAAGAATTATTATTTTTAAATGTGGAAAGGATTCACCATCATAATTAATGAATTTTACTATTATTTTTCAAGATTCACCAATATTTTCTACAAAATTTTAGTGATGTACATAAAAATCACCAATAAAATTAATATTTTATTCAAAAAAGGAAAGATTCGCCAATAGAGATTAATATTTTTTCTAAAAAATAAAATATTCATCAATATTTTATATTTTTTTCTTGAGAGGGTTTCTTAAATTTATCACCGCATGACGGAAGATTTGATCCAAAAAAATATGATGGATTGTATATTAATTGATAATAAATAACCTAGATGAATACAATTAGATGATTATAGTGTACAAATATATGCTTATAAAAGAAAAAAAACCTAGATGAAACCTTAGATCATGGCAAGTGTCATCATCCTATGCTATGAGACAACATGACCTTAAAAAAATAAATCTATTAATTAAAAAGAACGCATAATTTTTTCTTAAGTGAATAAAGTAATAGGGGCGAAATAATTAATTAATTATTAAGTGATTACTTACTTCAATAGCAGAACTACAAATGTCATTTTGGACAAGACAATGTATGACTAGGATGTTTCACATAGGTGATGCAGGAGCATCTGGGTGCACGGGCAATCCTACACACAAACAATATATAATTTTTGTTTCTTTGATTTTTTTTTTTGGCATCATTGTTGTGTCTTACAGGCATGAATTTCATTTTATTTCAAAATCCTTGAAATTGAAGTCATCCAAGTTGAATTTGGATTTAATTCAAATTGAAATTGGAGGTGTTGGAAAATGGCAATTCATTGAATCTTGGGAGTTACAAAATTCCCATGCCCAGAAAGAGGAGGCCATTCTTGTCATGTTGTAATTCCTCTGCACATTTAAAATTTAGCATTGAATTGATTATGGAAGAATCCAAGCACCTAGGAAAGGAAGTAGTGGAGTGAGATTGTGAGGAAGCAAATTAGGAAAATGAATTAAATTTTTGCCAAGAAAAAATGAAGAGGGGAGTTTTCCAATGCCCATGAGGAAAAAGGAGGTAGTAATGCAACCTGGAGGTCTAGAAAAACCCACACCCAGTAGAGAAGAGGAGTATAGAAGAAGGAAATAGAGGAAAAACACAAGTTTTAAAAAATATTTGCTTATGGAGTCAATTAAGGAATGCCTAGGAGTGAAATAAGTTGAATTGGAGGTAGTTTTTCTACTATTGTAAATGATTACAGGCTTGTTACAAATATTTTGATTTTGAAGGTAATAAACGTGCCTGTAGATGATATCTTATGCATTGTTTAGCTCAAAAATCTATTGTTACCAACTTTGGAGAGTTTAATAAATAAAATCAGAATTTTGCTATGAATTTCTTGTTATTATCAATGTTGGAGAACTTGGTTTGAGCTCTCAAATAGTTAATTTTATCATTAACAAGATTTTTTCCTATTGATTGTGTGAGAGGTTGCAATAACCAACAATCCAATAGGATTCTTGGTTTTTGATCTACATCAATTGGTATCAAAGCAGGTAATTTGAAGAGAATATGGCATATAGAGGATGAGGTAGAGGAAGAGCCCCATGAGGAGAAGAAAATCCAACAGTTATGGAGATGCTAAGGGGAATCACTACAAGACTAGAAGCCATAAAAACATCCCAATGAAGGGGGATTCATGTTGAGGATGTTAGTGAAGAGGAAGAGGAAGCACCAAAAGTTGTAGAGGTAGGAGGAGAAGATGCATGAGAGGATAGATTCCTGCAAGTATTATCAAAGTTATGGAGTAAGCCAAGGATGGATCCATCAAGTTATAGTGGAAATTTAAATCCAGAGGAACTAATTAATTGGATTGCAAAGATGGATAAATATTTTTATTTAGAGACCATTGAGGACAAAAAGAAGGTGGCATGCTTGCACAAGGTTGAAGGGACATGCATCCATGTAGTGGGATCGATTGTAGATTGAAAGGAAAAGAAAGGGAAAGGAAAATAATAAATCATGGGATATGATGGTCTCAAAGTTGAAGGCCAATTTTTTTCCTATGGACTATCACATTAGTTTGTTTAAGAGGCTACAAAATATGAAACCAGAGGATTTTAGTTCATGGAGTACACAGAATAATTCTACAAACTGGGCATTCATGTTGGACATGTTGAAGATGATCAAGAACAAGTTCCAAGATATGTGAATGGGTTGTGTATTTCTATCCAAGATGAAATTAGTATGGTCATGATAAGAATAGTAGAGGAAGCCTACCAATATGCTCTCAAGGCAGAGGAAAAGTTGTTACATTGGTGGTTGTTGTTGCACCAAAAGATCAACCTATTAATGCCTGATACAAGTGCTAGATTTACACAAGATCCACAAGGGGTGGTTAATCCATGTCACGAACCCAAGTGCCACATTGTACAAAGGAGACCAAGGGACACACCATCTTGCAACAAAAGTTGGCAAGAAATCAACAAGGTAATTCTAGAAGTATAAGAGAACCTTTAAGAGGTAGAGAAAAAATAAATAGTGGAAGAGGATAACCATTAGAGGAAGAAGAAGCAAGTTGGTCTCAAAAAATTATCCCACAAATGCAAGGGGAAGAAGATATTTTTCAAGAGGAAGAGGTGAACTTCAAGGGGAAGAGGAAGGGGATTTTCAAGGAAGTGTTTCAATTGTTGGGAGGAAGGTCATAAGGCATTTGAATGCCCACAAATACAACAAGAAGGTGGGAAAAAAAATGTTGGAAGGAATTTTACTATAGAGGTTGAAGAAGAGGAATAGAAAATAGACCTAGAAGATGGATAAATTCTTATGTTAAAGAGAGTGCTCCTTAGACCAAAGAAGGAGCAGCAAGAACCGGTACAAAGGATGAGTTTATTCAAGACAATTTGTAGAGCCTAAGGAAGGTGTTGCACCATAAATGTGGGAAGCGGTAGCACAGATAATTTGGTGTCACCAAAGATGGTTGAGAAGCTGAAATTGGAGAAAAAAGGCACCTAAATCTATACAAGGTTACTTGGTTGCAAAAGGGACATCAACTTGTAATGTCGTAAAATTGTACCCCTTGCAATTTCACATGCATTTTTGCATTTGATTTAGTTTCCACTCCCCTAGCACTTGTGTAGGCTCATTTTATCCCTTGCATCAACCTTTTTCCCTCTCAGGATGCTCAAAACGCCCCTTTTAGTAGCTACCTTCATGCATTAGCTTAACGTCAAACCTTGTGCTTTTCCCATTCTCATCATTTTGTAGTGTGATGCATCTGGACACTAGCATGTCATGGAGATGTTTGCACACCATGCTAGCATCCTACGACATTTCAATGTTCAAATGACCAGTTCCATGCATTTTTTCCACTTGTCATCAAGTTTTATCAATTGTAATAGCCTGGGATTCCTTGTAATGGCTTGAGAAGCTTCTTTTCCTTCTTCTCATTTCCTTAAATTCTATCTTTTCAATTCATTTGGCCTTCTTCTTCTTCTTAGCTTGTCTCTCAAACATTCTCCCATATTTCTCTTTCTGGCACAACTCTCTTGTCTGTTACAATAGCCTCAAGCACTCTCACATTCTTACAACACTTTGCATTGCTCTCTTAGCTCTCGCAACTTTGTCTCTCTCTTTGGCTTCCTTAAGCCTTGCAACTAACATCTCCCTTATCTTATGCTTGCAAGAATCCTAGGATTTCTCGCATCCCCTATCTATTGCATCTTTATTTCATGATATAGGTTCTCCTCCTTGAGCGGGGATTACTTTTATCATGCCATATTTGCTTACTTTTTTCACTTCTCTATCTATCCAGTTGTTCGTGGAGGTGGGAACACCAAAATAGGGGTTTGACTGAGGCAAACCCCTATACAGTCCCAAAATTTTCTCCAGATCTTATGTATGCAGTTATTGAAGACATTCATTTTATGGAGGCTCCATTACTTGGGTTTTTGTGACCTTCTTCTATCTCTCATCCTCTTTAACTTTAGCATTTGTACTTTACTTCACTTCAATTCTATTACATTTTGTCATTTTCCCGCATTCTGTAAGTTCTTAGCAATTTGATTGTTAGTGATCATTTAGCTATTTTTTGTGATATTCTCGCTTTCTAGTCTGTACGAGATGCCAGTGCACCTCTTGGACTCCAACATGCCACATTTTCATCCTTGTTTTGCAATGTCGTCCCTTGGCTGAGAGCCTATTAGTCTGTCCAGAAAACCTTCATGATTTTACTCCTTTGGATTCTAGAACTCTCGCGTTGTTCCTTGAGGTAGTTTAGGATAGTTCACCCCTTGGGAATCTCTTGAGAATAAAGAGAATCATGAGTAGTGAATCCCTCTTCTATACATTTTGGTGAACCTGACATTAATCACAGTATTTTTCAAAAAACTAGGAATTTATTTACCCCAACTTGGGGGGGTCATAACTTTTGACTCAGTGCTTGGAATTCATAACCATTTAAACTGTTGAAAAGGTCTCCAAGAGGACTAATTTAGTCCCTAAAATAATGTTCCTTCGATAGTTGAATTTTAGGGACATACGCAAGTTTCGACCCCAAATTTTGCTCCAAAGACCTCCAAAAATGCAAATTACTAGAACCTAGAAAATATCAAAATAATTGGAAAATTGAGAATTTTGGTTTTTCTCAGTTCTATCACCCCTGGATTGCTCTGTATCAACCAACATGCCTATATCTCTATTTCAAAATGTATTTTCTATCTTTCTTCCTTCTATCTCTTTCTAGCTTTGTTAAGAAGCGTCAAGAAGTTCTCTTACAAGCATGTGAAAGTGAGTTCTTGTCTCCTTTCTTATTATTCTTTGATGATCCCTCTCTTGAGATTCCTTCTAAGGATATTTTGGCACAAGAGGATGAAATCATTGATACATTTCTTAATGTTACTCTACATTTTCTTCATTCCAATGCACTCTCTTCTAGAGATGATGTATTAGTGAATGATGAATCTTTTCTCTATTCTAATGCACTCTCCTCTAGAGATGATGCATTAGCGAATGATGAAACTCCTTCCACATCTGATCCTCCTTGGATCCATGTTGAGAATGTGTATTCAAATGATTCTTCTACAAGTTGAAATGAATCTTTAAATATAATTTGTCTCTATCTCCCCTCAAACACCTAAGAGATTGGCCATTCATCTAGCTCCAGCTAGTACTTCTCCTAAAAGGGTTTGTTATATTGATGGTGTCTCCTTTGATAGTAATTCTCTTGATCTTTCTAAGGCTCCCTCTTATAGAGCAGTATCCCATACTTATAATACTAGAAATAATAAACAAAATGTTAATCAACCTGGTTTTTTACCACCTTCTCAACCAAGTCTTCCTTCAGCTCCTAAACCTACAACTAAAGCACCTAGTGATTATGATCTTGTTGAGAAACTTTGTGTTACTCTAGCCAAGATCTAACTGTGGGACTTGCTTCAGTTTTCTCTGGTTATCAAGGTATGCTCCAAGAAGCCTTGCAGAAGATCCTATTTCTTTCCTCTACTAGGCCGACAGATGCTAATGCATTGATGGATCATATTCATGTAGATTCATTGAATATCACATTCTATCCACAAGAGCTTCTTCCTGTAACGCCATAGAATGTGCACCATAGAAAACAAGAGACTAGAAGCAAGCATGCAATACTAAAATCTAAATGCAAATCTAAATGTTAAGCAACAAAGAACAAAGGAAAGTCGAAACATAAACAAAACTAGAACAATCTCACCAATTTTGAACATATTTCCATGATTCATCTCGATTGCCCTTCTCCATTTTGCTTGTGTAGTATAATTGCCCTCAGATTTCTCATAAGTTCATGCAAGTATAGCCTAAGATAATGATTAGAAAAATATCGAAGATTCAAGATTGAGTGCTCTCAAAAGTCATAAGATTTCGCGAGAGATTGGAATGAAGAATGACAAATCAATTTATAGAAAATTGATTATTTGAATGACAGGTCAAGATTGAAAGATCAACGGATGGTTGAGATCGATAGATTAGACATGCATTCGATAACTGTAGTGAAATGAGTGATACAAACTAGAAATAGGATTAAAGATTAAATAAATGATTTAATCTTTTCGCATTCGAAAACATAAGAAATATCTTTGCATGACAAAGATGAAGATTGATTATAATGACTCTCTGTTCGAATGCATGCACAGGTTTAATTAATTAAATAAGAATATTTAATTAATCCGCATGTACACACAAATAAGTTAGAACTAGACGATTGAATGATTTGACGAAGATATTACTCGAGAAGCCACTCAGACATCAAATGAAGAGTTAATTGAGTGATTAAAATAGATGTCAAGTCGAGTAAAAGTGAATACTTAGATAACTCACATAATTATCTAAAATATAGAGGAATGTGTTAAAAAGAATTAATGAATTAAATAATTCATTTAATTCAAGACTCGATATTCGAAGAATAATTAAATAAATAAGATTTATTTAATTAAATGATGAAGGGATTTAAATGAATAATTAAATAAAGAATTTATTTAATTATAGTTGAAATATGATAAAGGTAAATTAAATGTGAATTTATTTAATTTGACAAGAAGAAAAAAGGTTAATTAGTAACATAACTAAATAAAAAGAGGTTTATTTAATTAATTAGATAGAATAAAGAAAATGTGAATTAATTAAATAATTAAGATTATTTAATTAATAGAAGAAATTAAGACTATAGAGAATAATTAAATAATTGACATTATTTAATCATGACCATGAAAAATACGAAATATGAAGAATATGGAAGTCGCAGGCCTAAAACCAGATTTTGGTGTCTACATTTGCCCCTCTTTGATACAATGTCATTTCGGCGTTGTGTCAAAGAAAATCGATAACAAATATGCCCCAGTAATGCTCCAGATTAAAATAGGTTAAGGTATGCCCCCTCGGGAAAATTGACAAATTTTTGAAAAGTTCAAAAAAAATTTGGAAATGCTCCCGATTAGTCCATAGGATAGGCAAAAATGCAGTGGAGTTTGCAGAAGTGAGTTTGGAAATGTGATGGATGGGTACGGATTAATTGAAAATGGAAGTTAACATGACCAGTAGAACCGAAATGCCACCTAAGCCCTAGGTATATATAGGAATAGGGGTGAAAACCTATTCATTTGCACCCACCTAGCTTAGAAATTTGAGAATTTGCTCTGGACTGCTAGCGACGATGTCTCATGTTCTGACCACCCATCACCGAGCCTACAGGATCTGGACATTCCAGAGACTAGTTGGTGCGGACCCCCCGGTATGTACCTAAAACTTGGCTTTTGAAAATTTTGATTTGCGCGTAATTTGATGCATTTAATTTAATTTGGAATTATGCGTCACTTTATTAATTCACCGCATTTGCATGCACGAATGACGCATGTGTATGCAGAAAACCGCATTTGTATTTTTACATCGGCCATTTTGAATAGGTTTTAGCAGTTCAATGCATTTGTTTATTTCTGAAATGCATTTGACTTTTTGAATTGCATTTGCATTTATATTAGCCCCATATGTATATTTAGAAACGCATTTGAATTTCATGCACCGCAAGTTTTATTTTTCAACACATATGAATTTAGTCAAACGCATGTGATGTAATAAGCCACATATGTTTAAGAATGACGCATATGAAGTTTATGAACCGTATTTTTAAAAAAGCGATGCATGTGAAAAAGAATGACGCATGTGCAAAAAATTGACGCATTTGCATTTCATGTAGTATAGTCATTTTGCACTAGAATAGATGATTGAGGCTAACATGAGGCATGTATAATGCCATTGCAGCTTGTATTAGACATGATTTATACATGGGATTCAAGACCCATGACATTTCCATTTAGAGACAGCTTGCGGCTGGCAAAGCGACGGGTTCTATGGCACCTTGGTTTGTTGCATATGACAGACATGCCCCAGATTCGGGCGAATCGGGGACTACTGATAGCTTTGTGTGAGTGGTGGCACTCAGAGACATCGTCCTTCTACCTATCGACCAGAGAGGCCATGGTTACACTAGAGGATGTGTACAGGATACTGAGACTTCTGATTAGAGGGACACGAGTGACATATGATACCCAGAGGGGTGCTGCTGAGATGTGTAGATATTAGCCCCATGCTAACATTAGGCAGTTAGGTTTTGATGATTATGAGATTAGATGGCGGGTATTGGCCCAGAGATATAGACAGCTAGACTGTCTATTGTGTACTTTGATAGGCGGGATAGTACTTCCTGACTACCGAGGTCTTGGCTTTCCCATGGGGTGGGGGGAGATGTTAGTGGGCATGCTCGAGCATCGAGTTGTATATGCTTGGGGTTCCTATGTTCTTGGGATGTTATACTTCCATTTGCATAATATTGCCTATCGAGAGGCACAGTCGATGAGTTGTGGCACCATGCTCCTGATGGTATGGGCATGGGAGCATATTGCCATTTTCCGACCACCTACGATAGTGGACCTTCCACATGGAGCTCCTTACACCTTCCGCTATGCGGGGGCAACCACGTAGCATCACATTGGAGATACAGGGTACTTCAGACATGCCATAGATACAATGCAGCAGTTTACATGGAGGCCATACCTAGGGTGTGAGGAGTGGTCAGATGAGGATGAGCACATGCCATTTTGTAGACAGACACAGTATTTGGTTGGATGGACAGTATCACACATCCACATTATAGAGCAACAGTTGCTAGATCGTGTCCTGCGACAGTTTGGAGAGGTGCAAGATGTGCCTCGAGGATGAGCAGAGTTTGCAAGATCATCGCGAGAGGTTCCACTATGGGGGCCAGAGATTCCAGTGGCCACGACAGAGGCAGATATTGATGCGCTATAGGCACTTCCATGGGGATGGAGAGATAGACCAGTAGACCCAGGGACCACAGCAGAGTATGATCAGTGGTGAGCAATTCATAGGCCGATCCCTTTGACAGATCCAGAGTAGCCAGTTTCGGTAGAGCGGCAAGGGACAAGGCCACGAGGCAGGCATGGTAGAGGTAGAGGTCAGGGAGGCAGAGGAGGCCGTGGTGATGGAGGAGATGATGGCAAAGGTGGATGGCGTAGAGGCAGGAGAGGGAGACATGGTCGGAGGGGATGAGGGCCACCATTATCACCGATCCATGAGGAGGGGCGAGGAGAGGAGGATGTGGCCATATTAGAAATTGGGAGAGGAGGAGAGGAGGATGTGGCCAGAGATGGAGAGGAGGACATTGCTAGAGGTGGAGAGGAGGTGCATCTGGCAGAGGCAGCTATCCCAGATATCCCAGCAGAGGAGGAGGCAGGTGTCGAGAAGGCAAGCAGAGAGGAGGCAAAGATTGATACTCTAGGTTTGTTGGGTGCCTATCAAGAGGATGATGATGAGGATGATGATCATGAGACAGAGATTCGGGATCAGATCCTAGAGGAGTTAGATGAGGAGGAGGATGGGAGAGCCAGGGACAGACAGGATGATACAGAGGCAGAGGATCCAAACAGAGATACACTACGTGCTTAGGTTGCATCCTTGGAGGAGCAGATGAGAGTTCTGATGGCTGAGAGGGATGCATACTAGATGGAGAGGGACAGAGTAGTGATGGATAGGGATCAGGCCATAGCTCAGAGATAGGAGACTAAGCAAAGATTTGCAGAGCTCAGAGCATTGTGCACAGGACCATCAGCTGTGTTTTCCAGAGAGCTAGTCAGAGCTGGGGAGAGGGAGAGATACTACTAGGATCTATATGAGGCAGAGATTCCACCAGAGAGATAGGCTCCCAGTTTTTCATCGGCACACAGTAGAAGGTCCTAGACTAGGACCCATAGTAGGACAGTTAGCACAAAAGGGGTGGAGCAGCCACGTAGAGCAGGTCCATATGACAGACCTCCCTTAGCTCAGAGGTCATTGGGTTCTCATCATCATTCTCCCACACACTCTCGGCATGATGGTAGTGGCAGTTCAGGATAGGGGTACCACTTGTCGAGACATTGTATTTTGATCTTATAGCCTACGAGCTTCCATGTATTATTGATACATTATGACATTGTGATGTGACATAGTTGAGATATATATATATATATATATATATATGATTTTGGCAGTGATTCTCATGATATGCATTTCTATGTATTGATTATGCAGTCTTTATTTATACATATGATGTTTATATGATATTCCTATGTGATGGTTGATGATTTCTTTTATGATGTTTATGCAACTAATGAGATAATATTGATTCTATGTGATGTATGCAATTTATAAATTATGAGATGCAATATGATGTTATATGTATAATGTCGGCTATATGTGATGCTATACAAATGTAATGTGATGCATGTATTTACAGTTGCTTTATGTATGGGATGCTTATGATATGTATTATTTGATGATGAATATCTATTATGCCATGATGATCTAGATATGAAATATGCCTATATGTATGTATCTTTCTAACATTTATGTTGATGCAGGATGATGTATAATGTTTTGTGTCACAAGAATCCATCGTAATGCAAGAAAGAAGAATTGTTAGCGCGGAAAGAAAGATCGAGAAAGAACGAAAGATAGGAGATAGATGTTAGTATTAGCAATCTTCAATATTTCGCTATATCACAATAGGTATTGCACTTTATCATCATTGGGTGGGACTAATACAAATGGAGAAAAACACCATGATATGACATAAATCAAGGTGTGCAAGGTCATCCATTTGGCAATAACAGACAGTCATAGACAAGGAATGTCATTAACTCGTACTAAGGACACAAGTTGCCCCAGTCTTTTGTCAGGACAAACCACAGACAGCAAACAAAGTAAAATCCGGGTCATGAGACGTCATTGCTCCTCTAAATCCTTCATGGGACATCCTTGAGGAAACTAGTAACATGACTCAAAATCAAATTGAAAAGACAGTCGACAAACAACAGTCAAAGAAAATAGAATTCTGATACATTGTTGCTTCTCTAAATCCTTCATAGGACATCCTTGAGAAAGCTAGTAGCATAATTCCTATCATAAATTCAACTAAAAAGATAAGATAAATAAGTCAGATAGTCAAAAATCCAGTAAAATATTTTCCAAAACTTGATCTTGTTTGTTTGATTTGTTTTGATTGATAAAAGAATTGATTGATAGAGCCTGATTTCAAGAGATACACATACTGGATAAGACTTTGAGTTTGGTTTTGATGTTATGACTATCTGTATAAGGTATGACAAAGCCTGGTTTTGGAAATACATGCATCGTATAAGACAATGAGTCACATGTTGATGTGATAACCCATGTAAGGCTATGTTTGATTGTGTGATCTTGTCGATTGTGTAGGAAGGACTCATCCTGTATAAGGCATAGATTGTTTTGCTGATATCAGTATTAAGGAAAGACTCATCCTGAACAAGATACAGGTTGATTTCCATGTGGATGATGTCTGTTTCCAGGAAGGACACATCCTATAGCAGACATTTTTTGATCTATTTTGATTGTTTTGTTTGGCAAGTTGTTTGATTTGACTTAGAGATATTGCTGACTTGTTCACCAGATTGATGCATGACTTGATATGAAGTGTTGACAATTGACCGTGTGTAACAACAAACCCTAAAGGACTGACCTAGTGTGGCCTCAGGGGCTCATCGATTGATGGCCTTGCCTATGTTATACATGCAGAGACCTCGTAGTTCGACTTGACTTGACTGACAAGACTAACTACAAATAGAAGACGTGTGTGAAAGTGAATGTGACGAACCCTAATGGACTAACCTAGTGTGGCCTCGGGGGCTCATCGATTGATGGCCTTTCCTACGTTATACACGCAAAGACCTCATAGTTCGACACGACCAATGACCTTGTCATATAGACATATGGATTAAATCATGAATTCATACAGACAAACCTAAACGGACTAAACTAATGCCTCGGGGGCACATCGGCAGACGACCTTTCCTACGTCCAGTTGCAAAGGCAATGTAGTTCGACTAACACAAAGACTGACAAGTGCAACTGACTTTGACTCTGTTTTTTTTTGAAATGTTTTGATTTTTTTGTCTTTTTGAAGTTTTCAGATGTTTTTTGTGTTTTCTCAGGTCATTTTGTGATGTTTGTGGATTTTTCATGGTTTTACGTCTTCAACACAACCAATGTAAGAACCAATATGACACATGTCAAGTGTTTTCCCCTAGTCGAGTACAAGACCAATTGACTATGAATAGGGTAAGATGGGGGATATGAAATGCACTCGATGTCAATCGTTCCAAGTTATGGGAAAGACTACCACATATTAGAAATGATATATACAAGCAATGGACACAAAAGATAAGGGATATGTACAAGGATAGGTAGTATGTACGAGGATAGGGACTATGTACAGGGTAATGGATTATATACAATGATATGGACTATGTACAGAATAATAGTAGACAAAGGAGCAGAGTTAACTACAAATGGCACCTGTTTTCCAGGTTTTCACCATGGTACTTATCCAAAGCGCCACCAAAGTGGTTTTCACTATTGGACAAATGATTTTTCTTTACTATTTTCTAGATTATCTAATTTTTTTGGTGTTACCAAAATGCCTGTTTGCTAGGTTTTCACCTTGATAACGATTTTTTGTGATTTTCTGATTTTTTTGTATTTTTGCTAATTAAGACAAAGGCTCCCAGAAGCTATGCGTAGAACTTCTTCAGATGCATACTATTGATTGGTGAGGACAATGGTTCCCCTTTAGGAGTAGAGAGTTGATACGCCCCTGATCCAAAAGCTTTCGTAACAACAAAAGGTCCTAACCAATTTGGTTCAAACTTTCTTGATTTTTCTCTTTTTGCTTGATTCTTTGGGTTCTCCATTAAAACCAGGTCACCAATGTCAAAGTTTATGTTCAATACTTCTTGTTATAGCTATGACGAAGGCGATTTTGATATACTTGAAGATGGTCTAGTGCCTTCTGTCTGCGCTCATCCAGGAATTCTAGCTCATGGAGTCTCAATACTCGGTACTCTTCATCATCAATGTAGCCTTTCAGGGATACCCTTAGGGAAGGAATCTCGACCTCAATAGGCAATATGGCTTCAGAACCAAATACAAGTGAATATAGAGTAGCACCAGTTGGAGTATGAATACTTGTGCGATAAGCCCATAAGGCAGGGTTAAGTTGTAAATGCCAGTCATGACCAACATCATTGACAGTCTTCTTGAAGATTCTGATAATGGTCTTGTTAGATGCCTCTGCTTGGCCGTTACCTTGTGGGTAGTAGGGAGTGGAAAAGTGATGTTGCATATGAAATTCATCACACAGATGTCAGACTTCTTGATTCTTAAATGGGCGGCCATTATCGGTGATTATGGACTGAGGAACACCATACCGACAGATGATATAGTTTAGGATAAACCTAGAAATATGTGTCGGTAATGTATGTCATAGGAATGGCTTCAATCCACTTCGTAAAATACTTAGTGGCGGTGATAATGAATTTGTGTCCATTAGATGATGTGGGGTGGATCTTACCTATGAGGTCAAGTCCCCATTGGGCAAAGGGCCATGGTGACGTTATAGGACAGAGCTCCTATGCTAGCGCATGTATCAAGTCTCCATGAACTTGACATTGGTGGCATTTCATGACAAAGACATATGAGTCTTTTTCCATAGTAGGCCAGTAATAACCCAGTCTCATAATCTTTTTGGCTAAGGTAGGACCACTACAATGGGAACCACATATACCCTCATGGACCCCATGCAAAGTTGCTTGTGCTTCAGTAGAATCAAGACATCTTAGTAAGGTATTATCTAAGGCGCGTCTATATAGGGTGTCTCCGACGATGGTGTATTTGGCTGACTTGCGGAGGACTGTCCTACATTGGTTATTTGATAGGCCAGTGGGTATGACTTCAGCATGAAGGTAATCATAGATTTCTTTGTACCATGGGGAATCAAGACCAACAATGTCACACACCATTTCAGAATCTGGGATATCGTAGGTTGGGACCAAAAGTTTTTCTACCAAGAACTCAAACTTAGGCACGTTGTTAGGAATGTCAAGAAGTGATGCAATTGTAGTCATAGTGTTGGCTTCCATGTTTAAAACATGAGGTATTTGATGAAATTTGACTTTTTCAAAGTACTCTTTAAAGCTATCAGCCATGTGCTTGTATGGAGCAAGCTTCTCATCCTTAGTTTCATAATCATCATTTACCTATCTGATTACTAGTTGAGAATCTCCATATAATTGTAAAATCTTAATTTTCCACTTGACTGCTATGTGTAACCCTGTCACTAGAGCTTCATGCTTTGCTATGTTATTAGTGCATGGGAATGCAATCCTGAATGACTTAGGGATGGAATCACCCTGTGGTGTAATAAATTGTATACTAGCCCCTGAACCATGATTTGTATGTGAGCCATCAAAGCACAGCTTCCATGTTATGTTTGTGTCAATTGTGAATATGAACTCATCAAGAAAGTTTGCAACTAAGGGGTGATCTGCCTGTATGGGTGCATCAGCTAACTGATCAACAATGACCTGTTCTTTAATAGCCTTTCTTTCAACATATTGGATATCATACTCACTAAGTATCATAACCCATTTGGCCAGTTGTCCTATTAACGATGCCTTACTGAGGAGATATTTCAGAGGGTCTATTTTAGCAATCAACATTGTTTGATGGTTTAGCATATAGTATCTCAATTTCTGAGTAGAAAATACTACTGCAAGACAGGCACGTTCAATGGTACTATAGTCAAGCTCATAACCTACCAAAGTCCGACTGATATAATATACTACCCATTCATGACCTTCATCGTCATTTTGTGCAAGCAATGCTCCGAGTGATGAATGGGTTGTTGTAATATAAAGAATCAATGGTCTTCCTTCAATAGGTGGCATTAAGACAGGTGGTGTAAGTAAATATTCTTTAATCAGTTGAAAAGCCTCTTCACACCTAGCTGTCCATGCAAAGGGTACTCCTTTCTTAAGTAGATGTTGAAAATGATGTATCTTATTTGCTAACTGCACTATATATCTTCTGATAGATTGCAACCTTCCCTGTAATGTCCTTAGTTGACTGAGATTGGTTGGTGGTGGCATGCCCATGATTGCTTTCACCTTAGCAGGACCCACTTCAATGCCTCATTGAGAGATGATATAACCTAACAACTTTCCTGACTTGACTCCAAACACACATTTCTTTGGATTGAGTCTCACATTATACTTCTCTAGCCTCTGAAATATCTTGTCTAAAACCTGTAAATGTTCTACCCTTGTCTTGGATTTTGCAATAAGGTCATCGACATAATCCTCCATAAGAGTGTGCACTAGATCATGAAAGATAGTAGTCATGGCACGTTGATAGGTTGCTCCAGCATTCTTGAGTCTGAAGGGCATAACATTCTAGCAATACATTCCCCAAGGACAAGTGAAATTTGTCTTAGGTTGGTCTCCAGTTGCAATTCTAATCTGGTTATATCCTGAGAATCCATCCATAAGGGACAACATCTCATATCCTATTGTCATGTCAACTATCATGTTTATATTAGGCAAAGGGAAATCATCCTTAGGACAAGCTTTATTGATGTCTCTAAAGTCAGTGCAAATGAGGATGCCCCCAATTGGTTTAGTGACTAGTACAAGATTGGAAATCCAATCTGCATAGTCGATAGATCTGATGAAACCAACGTCTAAGAGTTTCTTGAGTTCTTCCTTGACTAATAAAGCAATTTGTGGGTGCATTTTTCTCAATTTTTGTTTCACTGGTTTGGCACCTGGTTGTAAGGGAAAATGATGCAGAACAAGGTCAGGATCCAACCTTGGCATATCCACATATGACCAAGCCAAAAAAAATTGTCTTTGTGCAAAGAAGTTATGAAACTCGAGCTGCTCTTCTGTTGTTAATGATGCTACAAAATAAACCAGTCGAGGATTATCCTTGGTACCTATGTTGAAGTCTACTGATTCTTCCACTAGCATGGGTGACTTTTCCTATGCAATGGGGAGAATGTTCAAACCTCCATCCTTAGGTGCCTCAGAGAGGTTTTCACCTTTGGATGTGTCCTTTCTTTTTACTTTTTTCATTGTCTAAAGGTTCCTTTTAGTTTTCACCTAGAGACTCATCCTTTTTATCTTGTTTATTCTTTTTCTCATTTTTGTGATTGGAAGGTTGAACAGATTCCCCAAAATATGCTTTTTTTTCCAAGTCAATAGTAAAACCAACCTTATGATCATCGTTTGGTATGCCTTCTCATAATCCCAAGAACTCAGCAATTTCTTCATCGTTCTCAAACATATCTAAGATGGGTGTGTCTTGTTGGTCCCAATCAATGAGTTGGGGATAGACTAAGGTCATGTCATCATCGGAGTTATCAAAGTTTAATGGAGTCAAGGTAAAGATTGAATTATTCATGTGGTTACAAATGTCTTGTACCAGGTCCTTTTTGCTCTTAGGTTTGGGTCTAGGTGGATGAATAGGTGGGCCTAGTGCCAAGGTTTGACTATTGGAAATAGGTGGCTCATGTTGCCATGAGGTAGGATCAAGTGATTCCCAATAGTAGTGTTTAAACCATTCCTCTTTTGTCATTTTCTTTGGTGGATAGGAATTTAAGGGATTGGGTGAGGAACTTAGCATCAAGTCAAGTTCTCCAAATAACTTGTCAAGGTCCATGGAAGAAGTAGAGGATAGGGAATCCCACTCATAATCGTTAGAGTCAGGGGAGTCACAATGATATTGGTTCACTAGTTCGTGAGATGTCTTAATATCTTCTGAAGCATTTACTTCCTCAAGTAAGGGTAATGGGTTACTAGGAACGCCAATCTAAATTGGTTGAAACCCTAGCCCTACTCCTTTTGGCCACTGAGAAACAAATATTGGTTCAATCCTGCCATCTTGGTTTAAGCCTAAACCACTATGTCCATCATATCCTTTGCTTTGCAAGATTTTAAAACCCTTTCCATATATATTTGTAGGAATATGAGCAAGTAAGAGGGGTTGCTCGTCATCTTCCCTATACAACTAGGAAGTGACATCTTCTATATTTACACCCTCTTTGCTTAATTCACCCCATTTAGTAAAAGTTGTGGGAGGAATGTGTATAGTGACCATAGATTGTCGCCTATCTGATGTAGGTAAACCGTATGACTTAGGAGGAATCGAATGGCTAACACAATAAGAAGTTTTCATGTAATACTCTCCACAACCCTTGTCTTGGATGTCAACCCTAGGAGTGGTAGGAACTGAGGGTGAAATAGGTGTTCGAGTAAGTGTAGCTGGATGAACATAGGAGGATGAATTGGATGATGAGGCCTCTTGGTTTACTGGCACTTGGCATTGGGGGATCTCCTTTAGATTGGTGCAATACTAGAAAGGATCTGGATCACCATCTATAGTTATTTATGTTCCATTGTAAGGGAATTTAAGACACTAATGATACGTGGAAGGGACCGCCTTCATGGCATGAATCCATGGTCTACCTAGCAGAAGGTTATAAGGAAGGGTGAGATCCAAGACCTGGAACTTTGTCTCCATCACCGCAGGACCAATTCTGATAGGAAGTGTTATGACTCCCTTTGATTTTATTTCCTCATCATCATAAGCCTTAATGACAACACTCTTGGTCATGTCTACGCATGCTTCTGAGATACCTAAAGCCTTAATTAGTTTTAAAGTACACAAATTTAACCTTGCTCCTCCATCTACCAAAACTCATCTAACTTTGGTGTCATCAACAAGGACTTCTAGATGTAAAGGGTCGTTGTGGTTCATCTTTTCAGTTGCATAGTCTTGTTCAGAAAACGTGGCATGGTGATTATTGGTCAAGTAGCCTACCATTTCCTGGAAATGATTGACATCAAGATCATTAGGGACCATGGTGTTTTGTAAAGCCTTATCAAGGATAGATCTATGCTCAGGGGAAATACGCAACAATTCCAAGATTGAGATTTGGGCTAGGGTCTTCCCCAACTGCTCAAGAAGGTTATATTGTAACTTGGAAGGTTGAGGTGTTTGCTGCAATGGAGGGCCTTGGATAGTGAACTTAGTACGACGAGTATTGACCGCACACTCAGGATTAGTATTGATATTCTCATCAGCGGGGCAAAGGCAGTTAATGATTTTTCCACTATTATAATCGTGCTTGACACTGGCATAGTTGGCTGACATATTGGTCTTAGTACTCGAACTGGGGACAGTTCCTTTCCCATGGTCATGTAGTGGGTCAGAAAATACTTGATTATTAGTGTTCGATGACTTCTGTTTTTGTCCACTAACTTCAATAATTCTCTTTTCGACAAGATCCTATATGATATTCTTCAGTTGTCGACAGTTTTGTAGGTTATGCCCCTTAGTTCTATGGTAATCACAAAAGGCATTGTCATCCCACCACGCTAGTTTAAATTGTCCTGGATCATATTGTCTTGGTTCCTGCAGCTGTATGAGATTATGTTGTAACAGTTGTTTGAACACCAACTCAATGGGTTCCCCTAAGGGAGTGAACTCATGTTTTTCAAATCTTCTTGGTTGTGGACGTTGAGTATTTTGGACCATGTTAGGAGGTTAATTGACAGCATTAAGCGTGTTGGCAAAAGTATGAGGTCCTTGTAATGTGAGGATGGGTCCTACTTGTAGTGTTTTAGTGTCAACCACCCCATCATTGGTGACATTCTTGTTGCGAGACCAGAATCTGTTTCTGTCAGACGGGGTGTTTTGTACGATCAGGTTTCTATTAGACGTTGACGTCTTGAGTTCGCCCTTTTCAATGAGATCCTTCTCTATTATCACCCCTTTTTCCACTAGTTCCGAGAAAGATGTACAACAATGTACCCTTAGGTTACTCCTGAGTTTTGCATGAAGGTTTTCTTGAAACATTGTAACTTTTTATTTTTCGGGTATCTCGATAGGACACCTACTAGCTATAGTTCTCCATCTCTAGAAGAAAGCAATGAATGTTTCCTCTTTGTCTTGCATTGTGTGACACAAGGTTGCTCTATTTATCTTGTGGTCTATGTTGAAGGCGAATTGCTCCACAAATTTCTCAACTAGTTCACCCCAAGATCTAATGCCAGAATCTAGACCCAAAAACCACGCTAGTGCAATTCCTACAAGACTCCTTGGAAATAGTCTCATAAGATACGTGGGGTCATAAGCGACATCTATGCATATGGTAGAAAATTCCCTTATATGTTCTATTGGATTTCGTTTGCCATTGTACTTAGGGAGATTCGGTATGACATATCCGTGAGGGAAAGGGGTCATGTACAATGATCTATCAAAAGGGAATGGGCATATGTCCTTTGGTGAAAATGATTTCTTAGTTGACACTGACATGTTATCCATTTGCATTTGTAATGCCTACATTTGTGTTTGTAAGACATCAACTTGGGCCAAAGATGTGCTAGGGGGATTATGCGGATCCGGGTATGTATTCTAAAATCCAAAGTCTCGTGATGGATTTCAATTAAACATTGGCATCTAAGGTGGATTTGGATTTGAGATGTTGGTAAATGTATTCTGGTCTGGAATTGGCATAAATTGGTGTTGACCTAAGATCTGTGTAAATGGATTCTAAGTACCACTTTGGAAAAAGGGGTTTTGATTGGGAATATGTGTAAATGATTGAGGTCCACCGATTTGAGAAAATGGATGTGTGAATGGATTTTGATTGCCATATTGGAAGGAGGGAATGCCCCCTATTTGTGTAATCTGTGGTATAGTACTACTGATTGGAACACTAGGTATGGCCATCGACTGCGGTATGGTACTCATGATACTATCATGAGGTATGGTCGTTGACTGTGAACTTGTGGCAGCAACATAAGTTCTAGAGGTTGAGGTTTTAGGTTGTTTACTCCCAAGAAGAGGACCGAAGGGAGTGGATGATGAAGCCCCTATAGTGAAATTAAATCCTGATGTCATGCTAGATGTACCAAATGGGGACGTATGGACTGTCGTACTCTGTGTAGGTGTACTAGATGGCATAGTTGTGCTGACTTGAGGTATAGTAGTACTAGCAGTCGTGGTATTTTTCCCTTGTGTAGGTTGAGTTTGTAAGGTGCTGATAACAAATCCTAGAGGTAAGGTAGTGCCTTCAGCTAGCAATTTGGCTAAGTATCGTTTTCGATCATTTGCTAGGTATTCATCTACAAAAGAGGCAAACTCAGGGTCCTGTGCGGCAGCCTCTATGTCCTCTACTGCAATATGTCCTTGAGTGTTTCTAGTGGTGAATTTTTCTAATAGAGTCTTATGAGGTCTTGAAGAAAATGGATTGATGAACTCATTTGGGTTCGACATGTTTTCTCTCTCTCTTCTCTTAGACCTAGTTTCAACCATGTAAGACAAGCTCAATATGCGGGAAATGCAAAACTATATCTATGAATATTATGACCCTAGTCTATGTTTTTGGGATTTTTGTATGCAAAATAAGGAATGTTCTAGGATGGCGCTAGCCTAAGATCTAAAGATGCAAGGTCTATGCAAAACAAGGAATGTTCTAGGATGACACTAGCCTAAGATTTAAAGATGCAAGGTCTAAGCAAGGTTCTAAAATAGTCAATTCTATAAACCCTAAGATGAAGGGACCAAATACCTAAATTCTAACCAAGGCGTCAATTTAGTTTAAGTCAAGGAACCAATGTAGGACGAGGATCAAAGACAAGTTGAGTTTCCTAACTAGACTGATGAGCTAGGAAGACTCTATGTAGGACAAAGGATATACTGATAAAACTAGGTTCAATGAAAGATTTCGTTGATGCTATGACTTTTCTAGAGTGTAGATGGTGAACTAGTCCTAAAGTTTGTAAAAGTGACCTTTCTAGAAGTCTAATGCAAGGTAATATGTACCCTAAGATGAACTAAACTCTGAATGAAGACAACTATGGTAATGACTAAATGACCCTAAAGGATGCAAAATTGAGCAAATCATTTCAAGTTTCTGTTCAAGGACTATTTGTGTAAAGACAACTGAAACTGGTGTAATCGTGTTGATTGGACAGTGACTATGAATTATGGTTTTCTGATAATTAGACAACGTCTCAGGATTTAACAGATGTAGTTCAAAATTAACAGATGTGGTTTTCCCATGATTAATTGCGTTTCTCTGGTAAAGTTTAGTTTGACTCTGACAGATGCGGTTAACCTCTAACAGATGTGACTCATACTGACAGTTGTGACTCAGAATATAACGCATGTGGTTTTTTGCAAAGCAATTGCGAGTTAAACTAGCAGATGCAACTCTATTCTTGACATATGCGACTGATACTGATAGATGTGACTCACAGCTAAATAAATGTGACTCGTGAAAACAAATGCGACTCAAAAATCAACAGATGTGACTCGTGATAACATATGCGAGTTTCTGGTGAACAGTTGTGACTCTCTATGTAATTTTAGTGATAAGATTTAAACTGACTTTGTTTTCCATGATCAAATTCTGACAATCAAAGACAATCATAAGACAAAGTGTTTTTAGTTTCGATTTTGGACTCAAAGAACATTTAAATTGATAACAGACAAGCACATCCTAATAGGCCAAAGGCCTAGGTTTTGTATACTTGGTATAGCCCACCAAAATACCCCGGATTGGTGATAAACACCTTTCCTTCTCGAGAGCGGATAGCTTAGAAATTTGGTGGCATTGGCTCCCCTCCATGGCTCATTAACGTCTTTTGAGCACACCAATTTTGAATTCTTTAGGCAATGACCTCCCAAGAACTGCTATCTCTACTCAAGGGGATCAGTAGTGAGTATCTTCGGGCATGATATTGTACCCTGCACTATACCAAGCAACGGCCACAAATAGGTTGGTCTCTAAAACAAAAGGTATTTAATTCGGGCATTCTGTTCATAGGGCATGATCCATGCGGCGAGAGTCCCCTTTCGAATCCATCTCGTCGGAACCATACACATGATTCTTGAACTTTCCCCAAGAATCCTCTTTTATATACCAGCTAGAAGTCCCTCGGGTTTAGGGTGCTATCGGTTTGAGTCGTCCTAGGGTGAGTACTTTTTCCCACCAGAACAGGCCCAAGTTCTAGAGTTGGTAACCATTTCTCTTACACCTAGGATCATACGGATGTGCAAGGGGAGAGGATACTTCGATGTACCAAGTCGTAAGGGTGACCAAACTTGTGCTTTCGCACCAAACACAGTAGACACTTGTTAATTTTAACCAAACGAAAGATTTTCTATGCTACCAAACAATCTATTTCAAAATTAACTAGGGTCTTCGACAAACGTCCTACAAAAAAACTCGTTAGTAATTTTTAATATTGTCTTTGTCAATCATCCTACAAAATTTGTTAACTCCAATAAAGCCACACGCTAAAAATCAGATATTAGTAACACACAAATCAATTAAAAATTTCAAATTTTTGAAAATAGAAATAAAGTTTTTACCAGTCAATTGTGTCGTTGTATTACCAGTCAGATGTGTCATTTCTTCTTCAATTGTAGCTCAGTAATTCAATTGCAGTTCAGGAAATTTCAAATGCGTCATGGTTTTTCAGATGTGTCGTTTCTTCTGTCAGATGCGATTCATGAATTCAATTGCATCGCTTCTTCAAACTAATGTGTCATTCCGTATGAAAAACCTGCAAAAATAAAAAATAAAAGATCTACGGATTCGTGAAGATGATGTCTTCATGTCGGGTTCACCAAATGTAATACCATAGAATGTGCACCATAGAAAACAAGAGACTAGAAGCAAGCATGCAATACTAAAATCTAAATGTTAAGCAACAAAGAATAAAGGAAAGTCAGAAACGTAAACAAAACTAGAACAATCTCACCAATTTCGAACGCATTTCCATGATTCATCTCGATTTCCCTTCTTCATTTCGCTTGTGTAGTATAATTTCCCTCAGATTTCTCATAAGTTCATGCAAGTATAGCGTAAGATAATGATTAGCAAAATATCGAAGATTCAAGATTGAGTGCTCTCAAAAGTCATAAGATTTCGTGAGAGATTCGAGAGAGATTGGAATGAAGAATGACAAATCAATTTATAGAAAATTGATTATTTGAATGACAGGTCAAGATTGAAAGATCAACGGACGGTTGAGATCGACAAATTAGACATGCATTCTGATAACTGTCAGAAGTGACATGAGTGATACAAACTAGAAATAGGATTAAAGATTAAATAAATGATTTAATCTTCAGTTCGGCATTCAAAAACATAAGAAATATCTTTGCATGACAAAGATGAAGATTGATTATAACGACTCTCTATTCGAATGCATGCATGAGGTTTAATTAATTAAATAAGAATATTTAATTAATCCACATGTACACACAAATAAGTTAGAACTGGACGATTGAATGATCTGACGAAGAGATTACTCGAGACAGCCACTCAGACATCAAATGAAGAGTTAACTGAGTGATTAAAATATATGTCGAGTCAAGTAAAAGTGAATACTTAGATAACTCACATAATTATCTAAAATATAGAGGAATGCGTTAAAATAGAATTAATGAATTAAATAATTCATTTAATTCAAGACTCGATATTCAAAGAATAATTAAATAAATAAATTTATTTAATTAAATGATGAAGGGATTTAAATGAATAATTAAATAAAGAATTTATTTAATTATAGTTGAAATATGATAAAGGTAAATTAAATACGAATTTATTTTATTTGACAAGAAGAAAAAAGGTTAATTAGTAACATAACTAAATAAAAAGAGGTTTATTTAATTAATCAGATAGAATAAAGAAAATGTGAATTAATTAAATAATTATGATTATTTAATTAATAGAAGAAATTAAGACTATAGAGAATAATTAAATAATTGACATTATTTAATCATGACCATGAAAAATATGAAATATGAAGAATATGAAAGTCGCAGGCCTAAATCCAGATTTCGGTGTCTACACTTCCCCCAAATGTGCAGAAACAAGCAGATCCTTTAATGATTATAGTTAATATCAATACTATGGGCATTATACATACTCTCATTGATTTTGGTTCAGCACTCAATGTATGTAGCATTATTCTATTTCCTAAGATTAATATTGATTCATCTTCTCTTAATGCTTCTTCTATTAAAATTTTTGGGTTCTATAATGTCGGTCGACAAGCCCTAGGCATGATAATCTTGCCTTTGAGGTTGAGACATGTTACCGTAGCTACCCTTGTATATGTTATGTCTAAAAATTACCATATAACCTTCTTCTTGGTAGATCGTGGATTCATGCTATGGGTGTAATCCTGTCTACCTTGCATAAATCTATTAAGTTCATTTGTAACAACCAAGTAGTCACAGTCAAGGCTAACCCTGAGGCTATGCACTTGTGTGAGATGGCAGCTTCCGCTTAGGTTTTGGTTGTTCCTACTCTTATCCCTTTAGTGTCTTCTCATTTTTTCACATCTACTCTGGTAGTACCTATTATAAAGGATTCTCTTGAGATAGATATCCCTAAAGAAGATCCTTTTGAAGCAAGAAATCTTAAGTCTACTCTTTCTACTTCTCAAGAGAATGCATGTCTTGGCAAGGATTGGGGTTCTCTAGACTTTACATAATCCTTCATTGGAGAATATAAAGTCGACCCAATTCACTCAAGCCTTCCAATAACATCATCTGAGCCTGCTATCAAATATGGTTATTCTTTTGTATCGCAAGATAATGTGAATGTGAATTTTAATGTTCTTAATATCGATCCTCCTCCTTCTAAGGAAGATGATCACACTTTTTTTAAAGAGGCTAATGTTGGTAGTCCTATCAAGAAGGATGATGGAAATCCTATAGAGGAGTATAATCCCCATTTCTGGAACAATGCTCTCTATGAAGATCCTCCTCAATATTTGCAAGCACGTTATGGCCCTGGATTCAAGCTTGTCACTAAATATGGCTATGGTCATAAAGGTTGTGGTCGTAATGAACAAGGCATTCAGGTCCCTATAGAATGTGTACCTCATAAGCATAATTTTGGGATTGGTTTCTTGAATGAACAATCTAAATGAAAACCATTGTTGAATGGCGACATGATTTCTACTCAACCTTGTTCTCATAGATTGATTCATCCTCCATTATCCATTTTCTTTATCCCTTCTTCTTGTGAGTAGTCAAACTTTTATCCATGAGAGAAAGGGTTTCTTCCTACTCCTCATTCTTTTTCTAAGTGAGAGAATATTATATTGAGGCTTCTAAAAGTGCACTTTATTACTCTTCCTTCTCCTACATGTAAGAAATTTCATAAACATGATAAAGAAAAAAATTCTTTTTGCGCATACCATCGAGCGTTTGGCCATTCCACTAGTGAATGTAAGGCCTTGAAGGATAAAATACAACAACTTAGTGATTCAGGTTCCATCACTCATTTGTTTGTTGATGCACCTCCCTCTTCTTCAAATGAAAAGATATATCGAGGTCTACCTCTATCCTGTATGTTCTAAGTATCTTGCATGGTTTTCCTCCCCTGTATGTTAGGGGCAATGATAACTTGTTTTGGAGATGTGTGTCCTTCTAAGGACCCCCTCTCTTCTTTCTATCTTTAAATCAGAGCGTCCCCTTGAGTGGGCCCCTTGAGCTATCTTGAAGGGTTCCTAAGAGACCCCCTTTGAAATATTTTATCTCAAATGAATTCTTTGGTGTCTATCTTTGGGGCAGCCCAACTAGACCTATTTCATATCTTTGTGTCTAGCTTGGGGGAAACCTGAGTAGACCCTTATTTTCTATGATTTTCATGTAACACAGCTTGCAATAGCCACAGGTTCTTTTGATTAGTCTTGCTTTGCAGGATCGAGAACCTATAGAGCTTCTTTACATCAATCTTTCCTAATATGTTTAGTCTGTGGATTAACATGTTGCTTTGCAGGTGTGCTTGTGAAGTTTATTTTCAATCAACCTTATAGGACCGAGCACCTGTGAGGACCAATCTGACTCTGTGGAGTCCCCCACATCAGGCTTCCCTAAGGAGAGTGTACCTAGGGCACCTTTACAAGTCTGAGGACCTATAAAGTGTTTGCATCCTATGGGATCTATTCATTGTTGGTATGTGGGCCTCCGATGTAGTTTGTTCAACTCTATAGGAGAGAGTACCTACAAATCCTTTTGTTCAACTTAGGTATGTTTGCGGATCTGCTTCGCATTTTTTCAACCCTCCCTAGGAGAGAGTACCTATGGAGTCATCTCTTTTGGAATCTCCATTCCCCTCTTAAGTTCTATTCTATTTTCTCTTCAATTTCTTTCTACTTAGAATTGTGTATACCACATTGAAGACTTGCATATTCTTCATCTTGAGTATATACTTCTTTCTCTCTTCAACATTGGTTGCTTCCCTAACCTTTGGGTGCATTCTTCTCTTGAAGTGACCAATCCTTACCTTCTTCTCTCTGTTTAAGAATTCTTCTATTTTTTATTATTTTTAATTTGGGGATGACGCATAGTACTGAGACAACCTTCTACATCGAGGTCTCTTTCACTTTGCTGACTCAAATTCTTTAGTTTGTGTACATTTTTTTATATTCTAACCCTCTAATGTAGTGGATTTTCATGTTTTAACATTGTTGTCTTATGTAGGTCTTTCTTGTCTAATGTGTTTGTTTTGTAGGTCTTCAACCTAGGGGTACGCTTCCTTGGATTGAAGGGTTATCTACTTCCTCTACAGTATCCTTTTGGCACCATGATGTAATTTTTGTTTAGTAGATTTCCTTTAGCGTGCATATTAGTGTAGATTCAAATGCATGCTAAAGTGGGGGAAAAATGTAATGTCATAAAATTACACTCCTTGCAATTTCACATACATTCTTGCATCTGCTTTAGTTTCCACTCCCCTAGCATTTGTGTAGGCTCATTTTAGCCCTTGCATCAGCATTTTTCCCTCTCAAGATGCTCAAAAGGCCCCTTTTCAGCAACTACCTTCGTGTGTCAGCTTTACGTCAAACCTTGTGTTTTCCCATTCTCATCTTTTGTAGCATGATGTGTCTAGACACTAGCGTGCCGCGCAGAAATATGCATGTTGTGTTAGAATCTTGTGACATTTCAACATTCAAACGACCATTTTTGTGCATGTTTTCCACTTGTCAATAAGTTTTGTCGATGGTAACAACCTGGGATGCTTTGTAACGACTCAGGAAGCTTCTTTTCCTTATTCTCCTTTCCTTAAATTCTATCTTCTTAATTCATTTGGCCTTCTTCTCCATCTTGGATCCTCTCTAGAACATTCTCTCATCTTTCTATTGCTTGCACAACTCTCTTGTTTGTTACAGCAGCCTCAAGCACTCTCACGTTCTTACAATGCTCTACATTGCTCTCTTAGCTCTTGCAGCTTTGTCTCTCTTTGGCTTCCTTAAGCCTTGTAGCTGACATCTCCCTTATCTTATGCTTGTGAGCATCCTAGGACTTCCCACATCCCCTGTCTATAGCATCTTTAGTTTGTGATACAAGTTCTCCTCCTTGAGTTGGGATTGCTTTTATCATGCCATATTTTCTTACTATATTCACTTCTCTATCTATCTGGATGTCTGTGGAGGTGGGAACACCAAAATGAGGGTTTTACTAAGAAAAACCCCTATATAGCCCCAACATTTTCTCCAGATCTTATGTATGTAGGTATTGAAGACATTCATTTGCTGGAGACTCCATTACTTGGGTTTTGGTGAGCTTCTTCTATCTCTCATCCTCTTTAACTTTAGCATTTGTACTTTTACTTCACTTCATTTCTATTACATTTTTTCATTTTCCTACATTCTGTAAGTTCTTAGTAATCTAATTGTTAGTGATCATTTAGTTGTTTTATGTGATATTCTCAATTTTTGGTTCGTAAAAGGTGCCAACATGCTCTTGGACTCGAGTGCGTCGTGTTGTCATCCTTGTTTCACATTGTCATCCTTTGGAAAAGAGCCCATTAGTTTGTCTAGAAAACCTTTTGTGATTTTACTCCTTCTGATTCTAGAACTCTCGTCTTGTTCCTTGAGGTAGTTTAGGTAAATTCGCCCCTTGGGAATCTCTTGAGAACAAAGAGACTCATGATTAGTGAATCCCCCTTCTCTACAAAACTCTTGGTAAGTTAGCAATGCTTGGTGAGTTTTCATAATGGTAATTATAGAGATGAAGTAATGTGTGATGTGATTCCCATGAATGCTTGCCATATCCTCTTGGGTAGGTCATGGTAATATAATCTAAAGGCTATGCATAATGGTGAAGAAAACACTTGCACTATAGCCAAGGACAATAAAAGGTATGTTATGAATCCACTAAAGGACCAGAAAAAGGAAGAGGGAAGCAACAAGTATGGGTATGTGTAATCCTGAAAAATCAATTCTTGCAAGAAGTATAGAAGGAAGAAATATGTTATGCATCTATTCCTAGTCCCAAGGAAGCTGAGACAAAAAAGAGGAGCAAGAAACACCAATGGAGTTCAAAGATATGTTGCAATAATTTGGTGATATTTGAATAATAAAGCACATGAAGCATTCATTGGTAAGTTTTCAATTATTTTAGATGAAGTTCCAGACCATTTGAAACAAGTGAGACATTTCACAAAATTTAAAGGAAGATAAGTTGTTGGTTAACCTTAAGAAATCTAGTTTTATGAAGGAGAATTTGGAAACAAACGCAAAGAGGTACAAAGGGCATGTTGATTTAAAAGGGAGAAAGAAAGAATTTGATACTTCACCAATTTTCAATGTGGCTGATTTATAACATTTTTATTAAGGAGATACTAGTGGAAATGAGGATGTTGTTTCTGATATTCAACACTCAAAGCAATGGGTGTAGCAGATAGAAAAGAAGAAGAAAAAATAAATAGATAAAGTGATGGATTCAAGAAAAATCAGGAAGACACTGGGAAAAGAATACAAAGAGTATTTAATCAAATGCAAAGTAAATAATATGGAAGAGTCAACATGGGTTGCAGCTTCAGAGATTCAGAAGCTTGGAATCCCAAATCTAGATGAATGTTTATGAGCCCTCTCTCATGAAACATTCTTTATTACCAAGGTTGTTTGATGCAAGATCATCTGGGTGCATGGGAAATCCTACACACCAAATATATTTAATTTTTGTTTCTTTGATTTTTTGTTTTGGCTTGTTGATTATGTCTTACAAGGATGAATTTAATTTTATTTCAAACTCCTCAAAATTGAAGTCATTCGGGTTCAATTTGAATATAATTCAAATTGAAATTGGAGGTACTAGAAAATGGTAATTCATTGAATCTTGGGAGTTACAAAAGTCCCACACCCAGGAAAGAGGAGGCCATTCTTGGCATGTTGTAACTCCTCTGCACATTTAAAATTTAGCATTGAATTGATTGTGGAAGAATCTAGACACCTAGGAAAGGAACTAGTGGAGTGGGATTGTGAGGAAGCGAATTAGGAAAATGAATTAAATTTTTACCAAGAAAAATTGAAGAGGGGAGTTTTCCAATGCCCAAGAGGAAAAAGGAGGTAGTATTGCAACTTGGAGGTTTGGAAAAATCCACACCCAATAGAGAAGAGGAGTCCAAAAAAAGGAAATAGAGGAAAAACACAAGTTTTGAAAAATGTTTTCCTATGGACTCAATTGGGGAACACCTAGGAGTGAAATAGGAGGAATTGGAGGTGGTTTTTCTATTGTTGTATTTGATTGGATGTGTCTTGTTGCAGAAATTTTGATGTTGAAGGAAATAAACATGCCTACAGATGATTTTTTGTGCATTGATTTGCTCAAAAATCTATTGTTACCAACTCTTGGAGAGTTTAATAAATAAAATCAGCATTTTATTATGAATCTCTTATCATTATCAGTGTTGGATAACTTAGTTTGATCTCTCAAATAGTTAATTTATCACAAACAAGCTTGTTTTCCTGTTGATTGTGTGAGGGAGTTGCAATACCAACAATCCAATAGGATTCTTAGTTATTGATTTACATCAATTGGTATCAAAGCAGGTAGTTTCAAGAGAATATCACTTATAGAGGATGGGGTAGAGGAAGAGACTCACGAGGAGAAGAAGATCCATAAGTTATGGAGATACTAAGGGGAATCACTACAAAGCTAGAAGCCATAGAAACATCCTAATGAAGGGGATTACTATTGAGGATATTAGTGCAAAGGAAGAGGAAGCACCAGAAGTTGCAGAGGTAGGAGGAGAAGATGCATGAGAGGATAAATTCCTACAAGTATTATCAAAGCTAGGGAGTAAGCCAAGGATGGATCCATCAAGTTATAGTGGAAGTTTAAATCCATAGGAACTCATTGATTTAATTGCAGAGATGGATAAATATTTTGATTTAGAGACCATTAAGGATAAAAAGAAGGTCAAATATGCTTGCACAAGGTTGAAAGGACATGCATCCCTATGGTGGGATTGATTCCACATTGAAAGATAAAGAAAGGGAAAAGAAAATATTAAATCATGGGATAAGATGGTCCCAAAGTTGAAGGCCAATTTTTTTCCTATAGACTATCACATTAGTTTTTTTAAGAGGCTACAAATTATAAAATAGAAGGATTTGAGTGTCATGGAGTACACGAAAGAATTCTTCAAACTGGGAATTCGTGTTGGAAATTTTAAAGATGATGATGTTTCAAGACATGCAAATGGGTTGTGGATTGTTATCCAAGATGAACTTAGTATGGTCATAATAAGAACAGCGAAGGAAGCCTACCAATATTCTCTCAAGGCAGAGGAAAAGTTGTCAAGAAAGAAACAAGGTAATTCCAAAAGTAGAGGCGCAACTTTAAGAGGTAGAGAACAAAAAAATAGTGGAAGAGGATAGCCATTAAAGGAAGAAGAAGAAAGTTGGTCTCAAACAAATTATCACACAAATGCAAGGGGAAGAGGAGAATATGGAAGAGGAGGGGGGTTTTTTAGGGAAGTGCTTCAATTGTTGAGAGGAAGGTCACAAGGTATTTGAATGCCCACAAATACAAAAAAAAGGTAGAAAGACAAATGTTGGAAGGACTTTTACTATAGAGGTTGAAGAAGAGGAAGAACAAATAGACCCAAAAGATGGAGAAATTTTTATGTTAAAGAGAGTGCTCCTGAAACCAAAGAAGGAGTAGTAGGAATCCGTACAAAGGAGTTTATTCAAGACAAATTGTAGATCCCAAGGAATGTGTTGCACCATAATTTTGGACAACAGTAGCACAGATAATTTTATGTCACGAGAGATGGTTGAGAAGCTAAAATTGGAGAAAACAAGGCACCTAAATCCATACAAGGTTACTTGATTGCAAAACTCTTGGTAAGTGAGCAATGCTTGGTGAGTTTTCAGATTGGTAATTATAGAGATGAAGTAATATGGATGTTATGTTCATGGATGCTTGCCATATCCTCTTAGGTAGGCCATGGCAATATGATCAAAAGGCTATGCATGATGATGAAGCAAACACTTACACTATAATCAAGGACAAGAAAAGGTATGTTATGCATCCATTGAAGGACCGGAAAAAGGAAGAGGGCAACAATACATAGGTATGTGTACTCTCAAGAAAGTATTTCTTGAAAGTGCAAAAAGAAGAAATATGTTATGCATCTATTCCTAGTTCCAAGGAAGTTGAGACAACAAAAGAGGAGCAAGAAACACCCATGTTGATCTCAAAGATGTGTTGCAAGAATTTGGTGATATTTTGAATAATAAAGCACATGAAGCATTCATTGGTAAGTCTACAATTATTTTAGATGAAATTTTAGACCATTTGAAACAAGTGAGAAATATTTTACAAAAGTTAAAGGAAGAGAAGTTGTTGGTTAACCTTAGAAATCTAGTTTTGAATGAAGGAGAAGCTATAAACAAGTACCAAGAGGTACAAAGGGCACGCTGATTTAATAGGGAGAAAGCAAGAATTTGATACTTTACCAATTTTCAATGTGGTTGATTTATACCATTTTCATGAAGGAGGTACTAGTGGAAATGAGGATTGTGTTTTTGATATTCAACACTCAAATCAATGGGTGCAACAGATACCAAAGAATGAGAAAAAAGAAATTGATAAAGTGGTGGATTCAAGAACAATCAGGAAGACACCAAGAAAAGAATACAAGGAGTATTTAATCAAATGGAAATGAAATAAGATGGAAGAGTCAACATGGGTTGTAGCTTCAGAGATTCAGAGGCTTGAAATCCCAAATTTAGATGAATGTTCATGATCCCTCTCTCATGAAACATTCTTTCTTACCTGAGTTGTTTGATGCAAGAGCATTCGAGTGCACGAGAAATCATGCACACCAATAATATTTAATTTTAATATCTTTGAATTTTTTTTGGCTTGTTGGTTGTCTTGCAGGCATGAATTTCATTTTATTTTGAACTCCTCAAAGTTTAATTCATCCTGGTTGAATTTGAATTTAATTCAAATTGAAATTGGAGGTTCTAGAAAATGGCAATTCATTGAAAATTGGGAGTTACAAAAATCCCACACCCAGAAAAGAGAAGGTCATTCTTGGCGTGTTGGAACTCCTCTTCACATTTAAAATTTAGCATTGAATTTATTATGGAAGAATCTTGGTTCCTAGGAAAGGAAGTAGTGGAGTGGGATTGTGAGGAAGCAAATTAGGAAAATGAATTAAATTTTTTCCAAGAAAATTTGAAGAGGGGAGTTTTCCACCACCCAAGAGGAAAAATAAGGTAGTAATGCAACTTGGAAGTCTGGAAAAACCCATACCTAACATAGAAGAAGAATCCAAAAGAAAGAAATAGAGGAAAAACACAAGCTCTAAAAAATATTTACCTGTGAAGTCAATTAGGGAATGCCCAGGAGTGAAATAGGAGGAATTGGGGTATCAGGACATAATAACCCGGCCAAAATAACCCTGGACAAAATAACCCGACCAAAATAACCCAAGGACAAAATAACCCAGGGTCATAATAACCTATGGACAGAATAACACGTGGTCAAAATAACCCATGGACAGAATAACCCATGGTCATTTTAGATCAAGCTAGTAAACTAGAGATGACATAAAATAAATTATAAATATGATTGTGAGGCACCATAGAGGCTATTTAGGTCATTTTAAAACAATATATCCATTATATACCCCTAAAATAGCCTTAAAACACCTTTAATATGCTTAAATAACCTATAAAATGGTAAATAATTATAAAAATAAAGGCAATTTCGTGGGAATAAGTTGATTATTTTGAAGACACGTGGATTGGCAGACTAACAAGAAGAGGCAACAAACGATCACCAATAACCAATAATACTATTGAGGGATGACACAGAGGATTTAGTGAATTGCTTCAAACATCGCATAGCTCGGTCTGGAAATTCATCAAAGCAGTGAAAAAATAATAGAGTCTCCAAGAGAACAGAATAGAGAAATATATGGTTGGATACACTGGGCAACCAAGTAGGAAAAAATACCGTGAACTCAAAGAAAGACTAAAAAGATTGGTTGATGGTTATGACAACCATAACATTTTAGATTATATAAGAGGCATCGCTCATAATTTGACACTTTAATTGAAAATTTGAATAATAATTTTTTTTTAGCAACATACATGTAATTTATAAATTTTGTTTTACTTTCTCTATATTCTTATGGGGATATTTTGTCCATGGGTTATTCTGACCATGGGTTATTTTGGCTTGGGTTATTATGACCCCGAGTTATTTTGTCCCTGGGTTATTGTGACCGGGTTATTCTGTCCAGGGTTATTTTGGTCGGGTTATTATGTCTCGTAACCAGAATTGGAGGTGGTTTTGTTGTTGATGTAATTTATTAGAGGTGTGATGTGGATAGGACAATTTCCCAATTTAATACAAATTAATGAAACCCAGTAACCCCTTGTCTCGTAGTTGAGCAACAACTCAATATGACAATTTCATTTTTCAATTGAGATTCAACTCCAAATTTTCCAATAGAAAATTAATTATCCAAATCAATCAAAATAACACACAATTTTGAATTTACACTTCAATTTTATTGATGACACCCAAGTTTGCAAACATATTATGCAATTTTTGTTTCATCTTTTCCTTTTCTATCTCTGACCTTGGATTTTGACTCTGTATCCATTTGGTTTTCACTCTGCAATTTTTCTTCACAAATTTACCTTCCTTTGTTTGATACATCTTTTTTTTGCACTTCCTTTTCTTATCCTCTATTTTCTTTATCAATCTCTTTTTTATCCTCTTAGCCACAGCCTGTCATACTCATTCTGGACACATTAATTTCAATTTATTTATTTAGTCTTCACTTGCTTCCCTATGTGATCTCATCTACTCATTCCTTGTCTTGTCATGTACAAACCTTGCTCCCTAACCACAACCCTTCCTTATCTTTCTCATCATTTGTATACTTCAAATTGAAATTATTTTCCTTACTAGGAAATTCTTCCTACACCTTTTTGTCTCATCTGTGGTGTGGCCCAATCTGCATTTCATATATTTTCTTCAGAATGGCACGCTATCTCTTTTTCCTTTTTTTTTGTGCCCCTCACTCTTGAATGGCATGTCCTCATTACCTTTGGGCACTGGAATTCTCATTATATGGCTGCAATCATGATGCCATCTCCTCTCCATGATCTATCTTTATTTTTTCTTCCTAGTCCATGGTCCTCATAGTCTTCCACCTGATTCTCTTTAACTCCAATGCGTCCCTTCACATTTTCCCTTGGCTACAGTGTTTTGTCTTCCATTATTTTATTTTCTTATTCAGTTGTGGCCTCCACTTGATCACTTTTTTTATTCTTATTTATTATTCTTGACTATTCTTCTTGACATGCGTATATGGTCCCTTTAGTTTCTTGATCACCATAATTAACCTCCACAAAAAAGATTGAAAGTTATTTCAATAGACATAGAACTTCAAATTCAAAGCAAAACATATAACATTACATGACATTTTGTTAATTAAATGACAATAATTTCATCTTGCTTCCCCCTCAAATGACCATGGATCAAGATTGAAATTACATTCTGACAAAAAATAAAACCAAAATGGAAGAAACCAAGCCAATATGTTTTTGGGATGATGCAAATCATTGTTTTCCCGGGATGTTCCTACATCAAACACATCGGGTAGGAAATTTGTGAGCATAGGCTCACAAATGTGGAGTTGAGTAGTTGAACTACTCTTCCAAGTTGCAACCAACCTACTGCAAACCCCATCATTGAATCTTGTACACATAGTTCTTCTTTCTCTTTTTCCAATATCTTGTCAAAACACTCACCATCTTTCTCCAGCAATGTTTCTCCCCCTTCTTCCTTCCTCTTGTAGATTTACATCCACCATGTGTCATCCTCCTCTACCAAATTATTCCTCCTCTTTTCTCCTCATTCGTGGGATCCATCCTACCACTAACTGACCACCTCCACCAAGTTTTATATGTAGCATCATCTACAATTTCTACACACAACTCTATAACTACAACTTTATCCTCTACAATAGCATCCTCTTCTACTCTCACTATGGAAGAATAATCACAAACAAAAATCAAAATATTCATAGATTATGTCTTTCTCTTTTGCTATCCAAACATCCTTTTCTTCATTATTTGTTGCAACATTCATCTTTTCCATCCATTCATCTTCTATTTTCAACAATAAATCATCTTCATCTTCATCATTCATTGCAAAATCCTTGCACTCCATCGCTGCAACTTCAATTTCCACAACTATAATCTCATCAATAGTTACAATTTCTTCACTACTCCTTTCTTTACCTTCACCATCTTCAGCCATTGTTGTTGCACTTGCATCCTCTTTCACATTTTCCTTATATGTTGCAACCTTATGATGGTCTTCATCATGCTCAAAAAATTCTCCATGTTGCCACACTTCCATCCTATCTTATCTCATATTTATTTCAGCCATCATCTTCAAAATCTTCCTCTTTTCATATTGTCTCCAACCATCCCATATCATGGGATTCTTCCTCAATAACATTCCCATATCATCTAATGCAATCTCTCACAACTCTCACATCATGCTCTGCAATCTACAATCACACTTATTTTTGTGGCTCCCTAGCTCTCAATTGCTTAGGGCTTCTGATGTAGGAGCATTTGCGTTTGCTAGCCATCTTGCATCAACAAATTTTATTCAATTTTGGAGTGTGATGGTTTTGATTAATATTTTGGTGCATTTAAATGATTTTATTGTTCAAAAATAAAAATTAATAAATTGGACAATTTTGGTTTGCAAGTTGCATTGGGAAGTGTGCTAGAAATTGCATTTTAATTTTTAAATTGCCAAAAATCAGATTTTGGCTTGGGATTCTTGAAGGTTATGTAAGTTTGAATTTTATTTAATTGTCCATAATGTTTCAGGCAGGAATGGGATGTCCATGAGGTGCTTACCTGGCATTTTGAATTTGAATTTCAAATTTGTGAAATGGGAGAATAATGGTAGCGACTAGTGGAGGCCTACCTTCTTGGAAGTGTGCAAGCATGCATTATGGAGTTGATAATTTTTTATTGATGAAAATTAAATGATTTTTCTAGGTAGGGGTGTGGGAGGAAGAAGATTCCAATTGTTGGAGTTAGTGGTGGCAGAGAAATTCATTCTAGACTTTGTTTGTTTGATTTTTGGTTCTTGAATTGGGAGATTTGTAGGGGAGGGTGTGTCTTTTCCTAGAAGAGTGATTTCAGATTGGATTTTGCAGGTTGAAGGTGAAAATCAGCAGCAAATGACTTGGTGAATGCATTGGTGTTATGTGATAGTGATTTTCAGAAGATTGTTGTGGGTGGAGAAGGGAAGAATTGCAAGAAATTGGAGGATTGAAAATACATGCCTTTAGATGATCTTTTTGCCTAGAAAAAATCATATGATTTGAATTTTAATATATTTCTTCACTCTTCATAGTTGTATTTGTAATGTTTTCAATTTTATTGTGGTTCCCATTTATTGCAAGAGAGATTGAGCATTAAAATTCATATATGTGTGTTGTTTATTTTTGAAATTAATTCATTTAAATTCTGGAAGTGTTGTGGTGTGTTTGAATTTTTTGAGAGTTGCAGGAACTCTCTTGTATTAGTGGTATCAGAGTGGGTTTTTCTTGAGTCTACAACCAAAGCATTGAAGAGAGGCAATTTTTTGTAGGACCTATGAGTTATGGGTGTTGATAAAATATCTCCAAGAGTGGCCCCAAGAGGTAGAGGAAGAGATGGAGGCAGAGGTGGATGTAGAAACCCTCCTAATATAGAAGATTTTAGAGCCCTTAGAAGGAAAGTGGAGACATTGTAGGAAGAGCTACACATAAGAGTTATGCATAGAGAAAGAGATGAGAGTGAAGATGAAGTTGAGGATGAGGAACCGTTTGAAGAATCACAAGATGAAATTGACCCTAGAGAAATCAGATTACTGAGAGCCATTACCAAGATTGGGAAGAGACCAAAGAAGGAGGTTTCGACATTTAGTGGAAGCTTGAATCCAAAAGAGCTAATAGACTAGATAAATGACATGGAAGAGTTTTTTGAATTTGAGGAGATTGAAGACCTTGACAGGGTGAAGTTTGCAAAAGCTAAATTATAGGGACATGCTAGCATTTGGTGGAAAGAAATACAAATTGAAAGAGGTAGGAGAGGAAAGAAAATGATTACAAAGTGGGATAGAATGACTAAGAAGCTTAAGGGACAATTCATTCTAATGGATTATGAGTTGGAATTGTTAAAGAAGATGAATGGATTGAAGCAACAATGAAAATCAGTTAAGGAATACACTGAGGATTTTCACACTCTTTTCATTAGAGAAGGACATTTAGAAGCCAACAAGGAGAAGGTAGCAAGATACATCAATGGACTAAAGTTGATCATCCAAGAAGAACTAAGTTTGGTGAGAATTTTTAATTTAGAAGAAGCTTATCAATTTGCTTTGAAAGTTTAGGAAAAGTTAAATAGAAAATTTGAGAATAAGCAAAAAGGAAAGGGTAGAGCTTATGTGCAACAAAATGAGGATAAAAATTAGATTGAAGACAATAAACACAACAAATATGAAAGAGGTGAGAGTTCAAACTAGTCTCAAGAGAAAAATTTCAAAGGTAGAGGAAGATCGGGTAGAAGATTCGGAAGAGGAGGCTTCCAAAGAACTTGTTTTAGGTGTGGAGAAGATGAACATAGAGCATATGATTGCCCTCATAATCAAGAAGGAATGAAAACAAGGACTAAAAATAATACAAGGGCAGAAAATTTACATAAAGAGGATGTGGAGTCTTCGCATTCAAAAGATGTAGAAAATAGAGAAGCACTTGTTATAAGAAGAGCCATGATGAACGAAGGAAAACAACAAGATCAAAGGAAAAGATTGTTTTGAACAAGATGTAAGTGTGAAGGTAGAATATATAATGTTATAATAGATCATGGAAGCATGGATAATTTAGTTTTTGAAGAAGTGGTAAATGTTGGATGTTGTGGTTGTGTTACTGATATGTGGTTGTCATTGATGTCAACACTATTGGAATTAATGTCTTAGAAGTTGTATATGTTGAGGATATTGACAAAATTGTAATAAATAAGTTACTGGTTGTCAGTGGTGAAGTGAAGTTCAATATGTTGGTAAGCTCAATATGTTGATGATCAGAGGTTGTGTATTAAAGGATTTCTTGTCGAGTATATCTAGTTTATCTACATCAAGTTTCAAAGATCAGCGTGAAGATTTGATCGAGTTATGAGCAGTTGTGTTCTGACAATTTTTTTGTTGCTTCAGTTGGTGTTCCTAAATGAAAATGATGTGATTCTAGTAAGTTCAATTGTTGCAAATGATTCTTTGGTGATTCTTAATGTTTTTGGATGTTTCTAGATCATGCTCCATCTGTGTTGCACATCTGCATTGATCGAGGTGCTCGGGATTGGTGATTTTCTCTTGTGTGTTCATGTTTTTCATGTTCATGGCCGATAGGGTAATTGTAGCGTGTTGTGGATCTTCGAGGAATAATTTTTGAAGGTGGTTCATGTTTGAAGATTTTATTTTGGGTCTTCACTATGTTGTGGCCAACTTTGGTTAGTGCACATTGAAAATCATTTATTGTTTTGGGCCGACAATTTGCATATGTTTTATTATTTTGTTGAAGCCAACATGTAGCGATGTAATCTCTTGTTGTGGATATAGAAGAAATTTTTTATTCCATTTGAAGGAATGAATGTGTATAAGATGTGTGAATAATGTCCTAATCATTCGAAGGAAGAAGCAGAGTGTGAAGAAGTGTTCACGTGCTTAAGCGGAACTATAATCAGGCATTAGCAGATGTTATTTTCTTAGTTCAAAATCCTATGGATGTAATCTAAATGTTTCTATAAGACAGTGTGTCTTCCTTTGGGTAGTAAGCCTTGTTGTAATTGAGCAGTGAGCTCTAGGTAGTGTGCCTAAATGCATGTGCATTCCCCATTTCATTCTTTATACTTTTAACAAGGTATAATCTTGTGGACTGACCTCCACCGTGGTTTTTCCCCTAATAGCTCCTGGTTTCCACGTAAAAAATCTTGGTGTTATGTGTGTTTTTGATGTGTTGATGATTTATGCTTTCATGGTTATTAATCAGATCTATGAATAAGGTTAATAAGTTTAAATTTATGTGACAACTGATTCACCCCCCTCAGTCGTTTTCCCTTGTGTTGCCAACAATTGGTATCAAAGCAGGTTCCTTGGAAGAATTTTAATAGCTTGAGGTGATCTGGGATGGTGACATACAAGAAGGATAGTCTCAGATTTGATGGAAAAAATTATTCTCTATGGAAGACTCAAATGGAGTGTCATCTGAGATGCATTGGTGAACCCTACTCAAACATTACAAGGAATAGGTATGTTATCCAACAGAATGGTCCTTCTACTGTTGTTGAGATTAAGGATGTTGAATATAATATCAGGGCTAAGGAAGCATTGTTGAGTGCTCTGATTGATTTCGAGATGACAAATGTTATGGATTTGAAGACTGCTTATGAGATTTGGAAAAAGTTGGAAACCTTGTATGAAGGTGATGCTCATGTGAAGATTGCTAAGTTGCAAAGCCTGAAAGGGAAATATGAAATGTTGAGAATGGGTGATAATGAGAACATTACTTCTTTTATGCAAAGAGTGAATGAACTTGTGTGTAGTATCAAATGTCCTGGTGGACAATTGGAAGAATCAAATATTGTTGCTAAAGTGCTTAGATCTTCGCCTGTTGCATACAAAGCCAAAGCTCCTGCTATTGAGGAGATTTAGACTATGATGAATGTAACTAGAGACATGTTGATTGGTAAACTTACTACTTTTGAGTTGAGTGAATTTGGTGATGCTCTTCCTAAGATAGAATCTGCATTCAAGGCTACTACCTCCAAAAAAGATAAGTAGAGATATGATTTGGGTGAAAGTTCTTCTAGAAAGGTATTCAAGTATGAGGAGGAAATGTGAAATATTGAAGAAGAAGAGAGAGAGAGCTATATGAGCTTGAAGCACTTATTGTTAAGAGAGAAGCCATAGGAGAAGGTAAGTATAAAGGGAAATTTCCTATTAAATGTTTTTCTTGTAGTAAGATAGGTCATTTTGCATCAAGGTGTCCAGAAAGAGTTCCTAAGTCAAGACCTAACGAGCCTATATTTCAAAGAAAGTGTTATTATGCTGCTAATGAAGGTGTGACAGATGATGAATCTGATAAAGGGAATGTAAGTGAGGATGAATGGGTATTTATTTCTATCAAGGAAAATGATCCAGCCCCTACTGAATCTGCTAGTTGTACAAATGTGGAGAAAGCCCTAGCTGCTCGAGTTGAAGAAAAATATGAATGGGTGATTGATAGTGGATGCTCTCATCACATGACAAATGATAAAAGAAAATTTGTGAGCCTAGAAAAGTATGATGGTGGTGTTGTAAGATTTGGTGATGAAAAATCTGGTGTAATCTATGGAAAAGGATGTATTTCTCTTGATGGTAAGCATAATATTGATGATGTTCTATATGTGGAAGGTTTGAAGCATAATCTTTTAAGTGTTGGATAGATGGTAGACAAGGGATACAATATTCAATTCAAGGATGGAAAGTGTAGAATATTGGGGAGTTCTAGAAATGTGATTGTTTCTGGTACAAAAATAAAAGGTAATATCTTTCACCTGAATGTTGCTAGTAAAATTTGTTTGATTGCTCAAGTTGATGAAAGTTGGTTGTGGCATAGGAGAATGTGTCATGTTAAATTTGACAATATTATCAAGATAAGTTCTACTCAGGCTGTGAGAGATCTTCCTAAGTTGATAAAACCTACTAATACCATATGCAAGGAATTTCAATTAGGGAAGCAAACTAGAATTTTGTTCCAGAGCAAACAACATTGTTCAAATGAAGTGTTGGAGCTTGTTCATACTAATTTGTGTGGTCCTTCTAGAATCAAAATTTTACAAGGAGACAGGTATTTTATGCTACTTATTGATGATTATTCTAGAATGATGTGGGTTACTTTCTTAAGGGAGAAATTTGAAGCTCTAGAGAAGTTCAATATTTTTAAGGCTATGGTTGAGATAGAGACAGGTCTAAAGATTAAATGTTTGAGATCAGATAGAGGAGGTGAATTCACTTCCGATGAGTTTAATTCTTTTTTTGAAGAACATGGGATAAAGAGACAATTATCTACCCTGCGGACCCCTCAACAAAATGGAGTTGTGGAAAGGAAGAACAAGACAATTCAAGATGTTGCTAGGACTATGATGCTGGAAGGAAATGTCCCTCATATCTATTGGAGAGAAGTTGTTAGTATTGTCATTTACACTCTCAACTAGGTACAAGTCAAAGGTGATACCGGTAAGACTCCTTTTGAGCTATGGTTTGGTCACAAGCCTATTGTTAGGTACTTCAAAATATTTGGGAGTAAATGCTTTATTAGAAGAGATGAAAATATAGGAAATTTTGATGCTAGGAGTGATGAAGGAATCTTTCCTACTAAAAGCAAGGCCTACCGGTGCGACAATAAGAGATTGAGGAAAGTAGTTGAAAGTGAAAATATCAAGGTTGATGAAGACATAGTCAGACTATCCAAAACCTATGGATATGATTTAGATGATCATAATGATAGTTCAAATAAAGGAAAGAAAGTTCAAACTTCAAATCAAGTTCAAATCATTCCGATGAATTAGGAAAATCAAGAAGAAGGAACTAGTGAAAGTGCAAAAGTGAGATCACAAGACCTAAAGTTCAAGAACATCCTATGACTCAAGGTATATAAGACTAAATCATTCAGAAGATCAACTCATAGGTGATAAGAACAATTTTTTTCACACTAGGAGAAAAATTGCAGAAGAATATTGTTTGATTTCAAATACTAAGCCTAATAGTGTAATTGAAGCATGCAAAGATGAACATTGGGTAGAAGCAATGAAAGAAGAATTACTGCAGATTGAGAAGAATGATACATGGATTCTTGTTCCTAGACCTAAGGACAAAAATGTAATTGGAACTAAATGGGTCTTTAGAAACAAACCGAATAAGCAAGGAGAAGTAGTTAGAAACAAAACAAGACTGGTGTGTAAAGGATATTCTTAGATGGAAGGAATTGACTTTGAAGAAAATTTCGGTCATGTTGCTAGGATTGAAGCTATGAGACTATTTCTTGCTTATGCTGCATACAAAAAGTTCAAGGTTTATCAGATGGATGTCAAGTCAACATTTTTAAATGGTGAACTAGAAGAAGAGGTGTATGTTGAGCAACTTGATGGATTTTAATTGACTGATTAGGGAGATATGGTTTGTCAGTTGAAGAAAGCGCTATATGGACTCAAGCAAGCCCCTAGAGCATGGTATGCTAGATTGGACAAGTATTTGTTGAAGCTTGGATTTAACAAAGGTACTGTTGATAGTAATTTGTATTTCAAGATTGATGATGATAAAAATTTGATTATGGAAGTCTTTGTTGCTGATATCATTTTTGGAGGAGATGATAGTTTGTGCATGAAGTTTGTTGATGAGATGTAGAGTGAGTTTGAGATGTCAATGATTGGAGAGATGAAATTCTTTCTGGGATTGTAAATTACTCAGTTAGATAAAGGGATCTTTATATCTCAGTCCAAGTATGTGAAAGAATTTTTAAAGAATTTTGGTATGGAAGATTCAAAGCCAGTTGGTACACCTATGGTGACTGGATGCAAGTTGACACAAGATGATAATTCTCCGAAGGAAAACCATACTAGATACAAATCAATGATTAGTGGATTTCTCTATTTAACTTAAACTAGACCTGATATAATGAATGTCGTATGTATTATTGCAAGATTTCAAGTTGATCCTAAGGAATCTCGTGTAACTGTTGTGAAGAGGATTTTTAGATACCTGAAGGGGATAGTTGATTTTGTCCTGTGGTATCCTAAAGATGATGATCTTACTTTGAGTGCCTTTACTGATGTTGATTGGGTAGGAGATGTGAATGACAAAAAATACTAGTGGTGGTGCATTTTTCTTGGGAAAGAAGTTGATTTCATGGTTAACTAAGAAGCAGAATGCCATTTCTTTATCTACTGCAAAGGCAGAATACATTGATGTTGCTAACAATTGTACTCAAGTATTGTCGATGAAGCAGATGTTGAAAGATATCAGAATTTTGTATGATGAATCTATTACTATATTTTGTGATAATTCAAGTGCAATTAACATTTCTAAGAATCAGGTGTTGCATTCAAAGACCAAGCATATATCTATCAAATTTCACTTTTTGCAAGAAGGTGAGTGAAAAGGAAGTCAAATTGGAGTATGTTCCTACTAAGGAATAGATTGTAGATATCTTTACCAATTTGTTGCCTAAGGATACTTTTTAGTATCTCAGAGGGAATTTAGGGGTGATTACCCCTCCTAATCAGAACTAAGATGCATTGACTTGCATTATTCTGTGCATTTCATAGTCATATCTTTATCTGAATTGATGTTGTGGTGGTTTCTACTCAGGGGGAGTAGTCAAATGTTTAGATATGTGGTTCAGAGCTTGTTTGTATCTTTGTCATTGATGTCAAATGGGGAGAAGAGCAATGTGAAAAACCTTTTGGGGAGAAGAGTCATGTGAAAGAGTTGAGGAGAAATGAGTCAGAACCTAAGGGGGAGAAAGTGCTAAGAGAAAGTTGCATTGATGGTGTTTTTCACATCATGTGTTGCCATCAATGCCAAAAGGGCATATTGTTGGATGTTGTGGTTGTGTTTCTGATATGTGGTTTTCATTGATATCAACACTATTGGCATTAATTTCTTAGAAGTTGTATATGTCGAGGATATTGAGAAAATTGTAATAAATAAGTTGCAGGTTGTCAGTGGTGAAGTGAAGTTCAGTCTATTGGCGAGCTCAGTATGTTGATGATTAGAGGTTGTGGATTAAATCATTTCTTTTCAAGTATATCTAGTTTATCCATGTCAAGTTTTAGAGATCCACGTGAAGATTTGATTGAGTTATGAGCAGTTGTGTTATGACATTTTTTTTGTTGCTTCAGTTGGTGTTCCTAAATAAAGATGATGTGATTCTTGTAAGTTCAGTTGTTGTAGATGCTTCTCTAGTAATTCTTAATGTTTGTGGATGTTTCTAGATCATGCTCTATCTGTGTTGCACACCCGCATTGATCGAGGTGTTGGGGATTGGTGATTTTCTCTTGTGTGTTCATGTTTTTCATGTTCATGGCCGACAGGGTAATTGTAGCATGTTGTGGATCTTCGAGGAATAATTTTTGAAGGTGGTTCATGTTTGAAGATTTTATTTTGGGTCTTCACTATGTTGTGGCCGACTTTGGTTGGTGCACATTGAAAATTATTTATTGTTTTGGGTCGACAATTTGCATATCTTTTATTATTTTCTTGAAGCTGACATGTAGCGATGTAATCTCTTGTTGCAGATATATATATAAGTGATTGTTTATTCCATTTGAAGGCATGTGTGTGTATGAGATGTGTGAATAATTTCCTAATCATTCGAAGGCAGAAGCAGAGTGTGAAGAAGTGTTCATGTGCTTAAGCGGAACTGTAATCAGGCATTAGCAGATGCTATTTTCTTAGTTCAAAATCCTAAGGATGTAATCTGAATGTTTCTGTAAGACAGTGTGTCTTCCTTTGGGTAGTAAGCCTTGTTGTAATTAAGCAGTGAGCTCTAGGAAATGTGCTTGAATGCATGTGCATTCCCCATTTCATTCTTTATACTTTTAATAGGGTATAATCTTGTGGACTAACCTCTACCGTGGTTTTTCCCCTAGCAGGGTTTCCACGTAAAAAAAACTTGGTGTTATGTGTGTTTTTGATGTGTTGATTATTTATGCTTTCATGGTTATTAATCAGATTTGAGAATAACGTTAATAATTTTAAATTTTTGTGATAACTGATTCACCCCCTCTCAGTTGTCTTCCCTTGTGTTTTCAACAGTAAATAAATTAAAGTTGGAAAGAAGAAGGCACCCACATCCATATAGGATTGCTTGGTTACAAGATGAAAAGAATGGTTTGGTCAACGAATAATGTTTGGTGAAATTTAAGATATGATAGTACTATGATAAAATAATGTGTGATATTATGTCTATGGATGTTTACCATGTTTTGTTAGGAAGACCTTGGAAATTTGACAGTTGTGCAGTGCATTATGGGTATGCCAATACATACTCCTTAACGAAGGATGGAATCAAGCACAAGATGAAGCCATTGAGTAATGAAGAAGGAAAGGTATGTAATAACTCTGTAAATTGTTTGATTAATGATGTTAAATAGTTAGTGAAGGAGGATGAAGATGAAGATCATGATTTGCTAATGCAAGTTGCAGTAGTGTTGATTGTGTTAAAAATGGATAGAGTGAAAGTTTCATTTGAGAAAGAAGAGGTAAAAAAAAAATTGTAAAAATATTGTTGTTGATTTATGTGAGCATGATAAGATTAGTGTAGAAAAGGATATTGCAGCAATGAAAGAATTTGTAGATGAAGGTACTACAACTGAAAGTGTGGAAGCAGATGAGCAAGTAGAAGTTGATTTGTTTGATGAAGAGATTGGTGCAAATAAAGACCTTGTGATTGATAGTTTATTGCAGGATGGGAAGGATGAATCTCTTGTTTGTTTGACTAACATTGATGTGAGTGTAGAGGACAAAGATATTGTAGTTGAAAGTTATCTTTTAGAAGGAAAGGAAAAAAAGGAACACAATGATGGAACCAAGATTGGTGAGGAACAAGTTGTTACAACAGTGACAGAGGAAGAGGTAATGCATGAATTTAATGATTTTACTAAGGTAGAGGAAATGGATGCTAATGATTTTCTATAATTTCATAGTGCAGATTGGTGGGAGTTGGATTATGTGAAAAGAGGGAGAAAGAGAGGAAGAATGAAGGATGTAAGAGACATCAAATTGGAGGGAAAAGTGAGAAAGAAGATAGAGGCAATTTTGGACAGCAGGGTGAGTAAGAGCACAGGGCATAAGCAATACTTTGAGTCCTTGGTAAAATGGTTTGGGAGACCTATTGAAGACTCATCTTGGTTGTTGGAAGCTAAGGTTAATCGTCTTGTTTATCCTCTTGAGAAGTGATAGGGTCAAATTTCTTTCTACCATGGGTGTCTGATGCAGGAGCATATGTGGTTATTGACCATCTTGCATCAACAAATTGTATTCAATTTTGGAGTGTGATGTTTTTTATTAATATTTTGGTGCATTTAAATTATTTTGTTGTCCAAAAATCAGAATTAATAAATTACACAATTTTGGTTTGCAAGTTGCATTGGGAAGCATGCCAGAAATTGCATTTTAATTGTTAAATTGTCAAAAATCATATTTAGGCTTGGGATTCTTGAAGGTTATGTAAGTTTGAATTTTATTTAATTTTCCATAATGTTTCAAGTGGGAATGGGACACCCATGAGCTGCTTACCTGGAATTTTGAATTTGAATTTCAAATTGGTGAAATGGGAGAATAATGGTGTCGGCTAGTGGAGGCCTGCCTTCTTGGAAGTGTGCAAGCATGAATTGTGGAGTTAAAAATCTGTTATTGATGAAAATTAAATGATTTTTCTAGGTAGCGGTGTGGGAGGAAGAATTTTCTAGTTTTTGGAGTTACTGGTGGTAGAGAAATTCATTCTAGACTTTGTTTGTTTGATTTTTGGTTCCTGAATTAGGAGAGTTGCAAGGGAGGGCGTGGCTTTTCCTAGGAGTGATTTCAAATTGGATTTTGCATGTTAAAGGTGAAAATAAATAGAAAATGACTTGGTGAATGCATTGGTGTTATGTGATAGTGATTTTCAAAAGATTGTTGCAAGTGAAGAAGGGAAGAATTGCAAGAAATTGGAGGATTGAAAAGACATGCTTGTAGATGATCTTGTTGCTTGAAATAGATCATATGGTTTGAATTTTAATATATTTCTTCAGTCTTCATGGCTGCATTTGTAATCTATACAATTCAATTGTGGTTCCCATATATTACAAGAGAGATTGAACAATAAAATCTATATATGTGTGTTGTTGATAATTCATTTAAATTTTGGAAGTGTTGTGGTGTGTTTGAAGTTGCTAAGAGTTGTAGGAACTCTCTTGCATCAAATTCTCTCTACCTACAACAATCCTCACACAAGATCTTCTCTACCACCTTCTATCCTCTACTCTACCTGTAAGTCTTGGCATAGGTTGTCCCACGTTCAGTGATTTTCCTATACTCTTAAAACCTCTAGCTCTTATACCAATTGATGTAGACAGGACAATATCTCATTTCAATACCAATTAATGAAAACTAGCAACCCCCTTGTCTCATAGTCAGGTAACAACTCAATATGACAATTTCTTTTGTCAATTTAATTCCAAATTTTCCAATGTCAAATTAATTATCCAAATCAATAAAATAACACACAATTTCAAATTTACACTTCAATTTTATTAATGGTGCGCCCAAATTTATAAACATATTATATGCAATTTTCATTTCATCTTTTCTTTTTCTATCTCTAACCTTGGATTTCGACTCCATATCCATCTAGTCTTCACTCTGCAATTTTTCTTCACAAATTTACCTTCCTTTGTTTGATACAACCTCTTAGTTTTTTGCACTTCCTTTTCTTCTCCTCTATTAGATTTATCATTCTCTTTTCTATCCTCTTAGCCACGACCTGTCATACTCATTTTGGACACATATTAATTTTCTTACTTAGTCGTGGCCTCCTCTTGATCTCTTTTTTATTCTTATTTATTATTCTTGTCTATTCTTCTTGACATGCGTATATGGTCCCTTTGGTTTCTTGATCACCATAATCAACCTCTACATACAAGATTGAAATTTATTTCAATAGAAATAGAACTTCAAATTCAAAGAAAAACATATAATGTTACATGATATTTTGTCAATTAAATGACATTAAGTTCATCTTGCTTCCCCCTCAAATGACCATGGATCGAGATTGAAATTGCATTTCAACAAAAAATAAAACCAAAATGGAAGAAACCAAGCAAAGATGTTTTTGGGATGATGTGGATCGCTAGTTTGCTTGGGATGCTCCTTCATCAAGGTGTCTTGTTGCAAATATTTTGAGGTTGAAGGAAATAAGCATGCCTGTAGATGATTTCTTATGCATTATTTAGCTCAAAAATTTGTTGTTACCAACTCTTGAAGAGTTTAATAAATAAAACTAGCATTTTGTTATGAATTTCTTGTCATTATTAGTGTTGGAGAACTTGGTTTGAGCTCTCAAATAGTTAATTTTATCATTAATAATCTTGTTTTCTTGTTGATTGTGTGAGGGAGCTGCAATAACCAACAATCCAAAAGGATTCTTGGTTATTGATCTGCATCGATAGGTGTTTAATCTTATTGAATGTATAAGGTCTCCTTTTAATATGCTATGTAAAATCAATATGACTATAGTAATTAGATGACACCCATAGTGGGATTTTTCGTGTGTGGACCTCCTTTAGAACATGTTCACTATTTTTGTTTTTCTCTAAGTTTAATAGTATGGCCCCCTTGGCCAAATTCACTTGCCAATATATATGAAATCAAATAATTTATAAATTTATAGATAATAATAAGAGAAAATAAAATAATAAATTAATATTTTTAATAATATTTATGAGATCAAATAATTTATTAAATTTGTCGATAATAATATTATTATTTTCTTTATAAATATTTCTAATTATGCATAGAGGTACTCAACAATGACAACATCAAAATATGAACAACATATTTAAAATAGATATAAATATAAAACAAAACAAATGTTTACTTTTATTTTACTTTGCCAACAATTTTATAGATGGATAATATAAACTATTAATTTTTATATAGTAAAAAAGTTAATTTAATTTTAAATATAAAGACGTGAAAATTTTAAAATATATTATTTACATAAGAGTTTTTAAAGATAAATAAAATACATCAAATGAAAAAAGGGGCTCTGCAACTTGGTCACGCATGTGTTTGATTGCTTTGTGGGTGTCCTTGGGCACCCGTGGAGGAGGCTCAGCCCTCCTCCATAATTCTGATTCATTTTTCCGGAGTACATATTGTGTTGTGCAGTGTGGGAGCAATCCTTTCCTTTGATTTGGTGTGGTGTGGTTTTACAGACTCCTCTCAGTGGTTTCTTCTATGTTGAGGCATGTGTCTGATTGTTTTGGGGGTTTTTGGTCATAATGAATGGGGATACGGTTCCCCTATAGATTCCTTAAATGGCTCAACTTCCGGCGGGCCCTTCAAGTCTTTCAGAGATATTGTGGTGAGCGAGTGTGAGTGTCTTCCGCAAGGTGCAAAGTTTGTTGTCGACTAGTGTAATTCGTTGGCGGACGATGGAGAAGAGGGGAAAGGTAAGCAATATTTGTCTCCTCCTTTGAAGTCTATCTTGGTTCTGAATGAAGAGTTGGATAAAGCTATTTGTGAGGAAGATGTGAGGCTTTCTAAGACTGCTATTTTCTTTGCAGTTGTTGATCCTGATAAGGTTTCGGCAAGGAAATATATGGAAGAATGGTTCAAAAATGTGTGGGAAAAGAAATTAGGGTTGCATTTTTATTATTTTAGAATGGTGCAAAAAGGATTATTTGTGGTTTTCTTTAATAACCCTAAATCTCAACAAGAAATTGTTAATAAAGAATTTTGGACTATTGGAAAGGTTACCTTTTGAGCCCTAGCATGGCATCTAGAGGCTTTGGATGAGGAGGTTTTGGCTTTGCCTAGCCCTCAATGGTTGGTTATCAAAAATGTTCCCCCTTAGCCCTAGAAATTTGTACCTCTCTTGCTCGAACCTTATGGCAAAGTTTTGAGAACAGACGAGACCAAATCTCCTCTTCCCCATTTGAATGTGAGGGTTTTGGTCTCTTTAAACCTGGGAATGGATCTTCCGCAGATTCTGGAGATTAAAATTAAGTTTGGTAGCATCAAATATGCGGTGGAAACCATCAGAGGCCTTAACGCATGCTATCTCTATCACAGAGAAGGGCATATTAGAAGAAATTGTTCATTGATTAAAAATAAGATTAATAAAAAATCTGATAATGGAGGCAACAAGAATAATAAACAAATTCCGCCAAAGTTTGGTGGGGACTTTAACCTTTCAGGGGAGGTAAAGGAAGGTTGTCTTCCTTCGAGAATTGAACACTAGAATGATATGATCACCTTTGCAAATGAGGTTGAAAGTAGTAATGCAGAAAATATGAACTCCTTAATTCAGGAAAGGAACACTGGTAGGAATAATGAATGTGAAGAGGTTTGAGATTTGACTTTTGACAGGGATCGTATTTTGTCTCCCTACCCTAATGATTTGAATAAACCCTTTATTAATGGTAAGCTTAATGCACAGCAATTGGCACTTCAGAAAATAAGGCAATTAAAGAGACCTAAGGTTAATGTGAACGAAATAAGGTTAATGTGAACGAAATCTACTCATTTAATGATAAATTTTTCAAAGATTTGAATTTCGTTGGTTTATCAAAGGACTCACAAATAATGAAAGCCCATAAGAATGAAGGGGAATTGAGCCTCGAAAATTGTGGGGTTTGCTCTACTGAAGTTGTTGATATTTCAGTATCTTTATATTCTAGAAATGAGGCCAACTTGGGTGTGTCACTCCATCCTAAGGGGGTTGTGATGGACTCAAAACCAAACCTTGAATGTACCACCCTAAACCTTAATTTTGGATTTGAAAAGGAGATTGAGACTCAGTCTAAATTGGCAATGGTATCTATTAGCCCCCTTGATGGATTGGTTAGTTCCGATGGGTTTTCCTCCCAATCGGGCATGGACTCTTTAGATGAACTAGGGATTCTTTCTACTAGGGAAACCACTGATGGGGAAGGAGTGCCCATTGAGGTGCTTATTAAAAAAACTAGGAGGTATAGAAAGAAAAAGGCTTTGGATGGCACAAAATTACATGATGACAAAAATGGTAATCCCCTCTTAAAAGAAAAAAGGAAGAAGCTTAGTGGGGTGATCCTTCCACCCAATGCTAAGAGAATTGAGGCAGAAAATAAACTTCCTAAGTGCTTTGATATTTTTAGGAGTGATAAAGGCCCCTCAACTAATGATCAAAGGAATGGAAGTTAATTGTCTTTCTTGGAATGTAAGGGGCCTTGAGTCCCCTGATAGAAAACATTTAGTCAGGAGGTTGGTTACCTAAAAAAAGGAATTGGATTTCCTATTTCTCCAAGAAGTCAAATCTGTTGGATTTTCCTTAGAGACCAGCCTGAAGGTAATTTGGAAGGATGCCTCTTAGTTTGTGACTAAGCATGAGTAGGGGAAGGGTGGGGTTGTTGCTATGATGGCTAACATTTAGAGCCAATATGTGGTACAATCTAGTGTATCTCCCTGTAATAGGGTTGTTTGGGTAATTGTGAAGAAGAAGGAAATTTGCTTTGGTGTATGCTCGATTTATACTCCTAATGACTAAAAAGATAGAGTTTTTCTTTGGAAATGGTTGTTCACTCTACAGGACATCCCTTGGATTCTAGGGGGAGACTTTAATTTTGTGGAACAAGAGGAGGATAAATATGGAGGTGTTGGTCATGTTTGGAAAGACTGAGAAATTTCATTGGTTAAGACTTAAAGCTAAGCTAAGTCTTGAGGATCTCATTGAAGGCCAGAAAAAGAAATGTAAAGACATTTGGTTCACTTGGTCTAATTGTCAGAAAAATGGGAAGAGAGTTCTTTGTAGGCTGGATAGATTTTATATAAATAAAGCCTTCTTTTATGTTGCCCTCCTTAAAGATTGTTGCAAGGTGGAGGTTACTCTGTACTCCCTCTCTAATCATCATCCAATAAGAGAAAAAATTGTGTTTAAAAATGGTGTTGCTTTTAGTGTCGGTCCCAGGAGTGGGTTTTCTCTTAATGTTAGCCTTCTTAATGATGAAGATTGTAAATGTGCCATAAACTCTCTTAGAGCCATTAATAAGTGGTTGCATAGGTCCCTATCTCCCATTGAGAGATGGGACTTGAATGTTCAAGGTTGGAAGATTATTTTCCAAACCATTGGAAGGATAAAGGCAAAGGATAGAAGGAGAAAGGAGACTTGTCTACAAGACAATCTTTTTAAGGCAAAATTTGAAGTGCAAAAGTGTCCTAATGATAACTCCCTGGTAGATAAGCTCACTATGGCCAGAGAAAATCTCAGAAGGTTTCAAACTAGCAAAGTCAAGGGTCTGAAAATTGGGACCAAAATGAATTGGCTGGAGAATGGTGACAAGGGTTCAAAAATTTTCTTTAGATATTTAAAGGAGAAACATGCCAGAGAATTAATTGATCAGATCAATGCGCATGGTAATATCCTTCTGAATCAGGATGAAATAAGAGGACAATTTTTCCTCTTCTACTAGAGCCTTTTCACTTCTAAAGAGGGTAATGAGTCTTTCTTTCGAGCTAGGGACTATATCAAGGGGATCTTTCCCAGTCAGGTTGGTAAGGAGGCAGCCCTTGAACTGAACAGAGAAATTTTTGAGGAGATAAGGAGAGCTATTCTCTCCCTCAAAAATGACAAATGTCTAGGACCTGATGGTTTATCTGCAAAATTTTACAAATCCTTCATTGATTGGGCTTGTGATGATCTTTACATGGTCTATAAGGAGGCCTTTGAGAAAGGTTCCCTTCGGAAAAATATTAACAGAGGAATCGTTAAGCTGATTCCTAAAGAGGGAGACAGGACCCTTGTTAAGAATTGGAGACCCATTACTCTCATGAATGTTTCTTATAAAATCTTGGAAAAAGCACTGGCTAAGAGGCTAGCTAGTATTCTTCCCACCATTATTAATTCAACTCAAACTGGCTTCATTAAGGGGAGGTACATCTTGGAGAATCTGGTGACAAGTTGGGAGGCTATGAATTGGGCTAGGGACTCAAGTCAAGATGATGCAATGTTTTTGTTAGACTTTGAGAAATCCTATGACATAATCGAGTGGGACTTTGTGCTTCTGGCCCTTGAAGCATTTTGTTTTCCATATTTTTTTTGCTCTATGGTCAAGACTTTGTTCCAAGATGCTTCTGCTCAAGTGGATGTTAATGGAGTTCTATCATAGGAAATTATTCTTGGGAGATCAATCAGGCAAGGATGCCCTCTTGCACCTACTCTCTTTGTTATTGCCTCTGATGTTCTTCATTATATTTTGAGGGATAGTTCATTGACCCCTAAGGTAAGAGGTATCAGGTTGTCGGATTCTAATGAACTTATCAATCTCCAGTTTTTCGATGACACTTCTATTCTTGTGAAGCTTGATGATGATAATTTTTCAATTCTAATGAAGAAACTTGAGATCTTTTGCTTTGCTTCAGGGGAAAAAATTTCCCCCTCTAAATCTAACCTTCTTGGGTGGAAAGATAAGCCCCCTAATTGGGTATGCAGTTATGGTATCCAATGGGGTGGTCCTTAGAAAATTATGAGATACCTTTGTATCCCATTTTCTATTGAAACCAATTTGAAAGATATGTGGTGTTGGATAAGAGATAAGATTGAGAATAAATTAACCAAATGGAACAAATAGTATCTCTCTTTTGCTGGGAGATTTCAAGTTTGTCAGAAAATTTTGTCTTCGTATAGCATTTATTTTTCGTTTGAATGGTTTTTCTGCTCTTACCAAATCAATGCTATTCATAAAAGAATAAGGGAATTTTTGTGGTTTGATGGTGAAGGGAAGAAGAAAAAGCATTCAATCAAATAGGAATGGTGTACCATTTCCAGGGCGAGAGGTGGTCTGGGGATAAAGGATTTGAGGATCCAAGGTATTGCTTTGGCTTCTAAATGGGTGATTGGAGCTTTGGATGGGGAGGAACCATGGAAGGTGCTTGTTAGATACAATATTGCTAATGTTGTGCCTAAGCATGCTAAATTCTGGAAACTTCTTCCCTTTAGTGATATTCTTAGCTATGAGTGGCCTATGTCACCTACAGGTTCCAATGTTTTTAAAACCTTATGGAAGGCTTGGGAAATTGTCAAGAAACTCTTATCTAACTACCATTTCACCAAGGGGGATAATAGGGCCATCTTTGCTAACAAATATATTTGGTGGAACTTGAGACGCAAGGGGAAGCCCTTGGCTCTTATACAGGGGTGCTCTACTAAAAGTTGGGCGCTTAAAGGAATCCTTTGCTTTAAGGATATTTTAATTAATGGAAATTTGAAAGACTGGAATGCCCTTAGTACTAAATTTAACATTCCTCAAAGTAACTGGAGAACATACACAATGTTGAGAGAGGCTTGTGTCTATCTCAAGTTTCCGATTAAAGTCATAAATGAACCCCTCCATTATAAAGAATTTGTGTGGCACGATGGCAACAAAATAATGAATTTTAAAGTCAAAGATATATATTCAATGCTTACTAATCAGGTAGATACTACTGAACATATGAACAAATCTTGGCAAATGAATTTGAGCAAGGATCAATGGAAAAGAATCTTTTTGAAAATTTGGCAGAAGGAACTTGAGGCTAAAAAGGCCTGCTTCAGATGGCTTCTGATTCTGTAGAAGCTCCCTTATAAATCCAATACAGATGATCTTGATTTTTTTTTTATGCAGGAAACCTGAAACTTTGTCTCATATTTTCTTTGATTGCTTCTTTTCCAAAGAAATTTGGAACATGTTATGTTTTTCTCATAATATCTGGGGGTATAATGGAGGTTTAGATTCTGTGAATATGCTCTTTCTTCAAAATTACAATTTAAGTAAAACTGGTGCATTGTTTTGGCATATCCTTTCTACTGAGATTTTGTGGGCAATTTGGAAATCTCGAAATGAGGACCGATTTCAAGGTAGGAGAAGATTGCTTACTGAGTCTTAAAAGGGACTCGTATTTTATAATGTGGCTATGCAGGTGTTCATCACTGTGGAGTTGTCGGAGGATAAGTTATGGAAATACTTGGAGAACAAGGAAATTTCTATTGATATTATGGATGCCAGATATGGTCATATGTGGCAGGAAGGCCACCCTGGTGCAAAAGTTTTTTTAAGGGCCCTTCAGGCTTTCAAAGATTAACTTAAAGAAGAGCAAATAAACAATCCTAGTTTGTACAAGGGTAAAGAAGTGGTTATTGTACTGATGGAGTAGCAGAAGAACAATGTACCTGACTTTTTAGCTAAGGAAGTTAATGCTGCTCAGAATCTTATGGCTCTTAGTGATGGTGACATCTCTACTCATTCTGGTTAACTCTTGGCCAATGGTGTTCCTTTTGTCATTGTTCCTTGTATATGGGTTTGATACATATGATGATATCTCTACTACTGTATATATGTATATTCTGATCTCGGAATCTATTGTTATTTTGTGATGTACCTGGAGTTGATGGCTTATGCTTGTATCTTGTTTGGTCCAAGGTGGGTTGATTTTGAGTTTGCAGGGCCTTTTGACTGCACTGATCTGATACTCTGATGTTTCCTATTTGATCTGTTCTGTACTGTTCTCCTTATATTTAATATAAAAAAAAGATAAATAAACTAGCATAGATATCTTAAATACATCTATCTAAAAGACGTTGAGGGATAACAGTCTTGAGACACCTATATTTAAATTGTTATTGAGAATAGATAGGTGCCTCAAGATTGATATCTCTTGACGTCTTTTAGATAGATGTATTTAAGATATCTATGCTAGTAGCATCCAAAGTGTGGTATGTAAAATATTAATTTAGCATCTTTTATTTGTGTTTGAATAAAGTACATTATCTTTTGTAAATAATGAATGAGCCATTTCATATTAATCCCATCTATTAATTTTTTTTGAGGCATTTCATATTTTTTCAAATGCACAATCAACATATTAAAAGATAAAGAATGAGAAATTTTATATTAAACCAAAAATATAATCTCAATGCTAAGGTATTAGAGTTTAATAGAAGAATAATATCTAATAATGTATACATAGATAAAATTATTGTTTTTCCAAAGGTTTGAGTATTTCTTCCTTAGGTCTCCTTTTGGTAAGTTGCTTCCCTATTTTCATTTTTTCATAATGATCATATAAAAATGGTGGTGAGATTTTGAGTCCATCCACGGACTTAACACGTGATATAGCAACAAATGTTAAGCATGCTCTTTCTCTTGGTCCTATATCAATTGTTGCCTAGAAATTGTCAATCCTTGTGATTTGTGGATTGTTAGTGCCCAAGCTAACCGTAATGACTATTGACTTATGCACCCCCTTTGTATTGGTGAAATTGGAATTACATTTAGAGATGTATCTTCAAATGGTATTCCAAAGTAATTATCAAATTCAACCATAACATATGTTGGTGGATCTAGTGGGACACTTCCAAGTTTGTATATGATATTTTGAATGTATCCCAAAGCTCCATTTACAAGGCCTCCTATCCACAAATTAGAGGTTAACATGACCCTTGCATCCTTAGCAATTAGTAATTCAGCATCCAATTCATCATTTTGACCTCTTGCTAGATTAGTACTAGCTTCTTTAGTTGTAATGTTATGGGCTATCGGTCTTCTTAATGAATACAAATTTTTCATGTTATGGTTATGTACATTATCATTTATTGAAAATAGATGAATATTATTATCAAACTCTTCCCAAACGGTTTGATGTAATGAAACATCTGTTCTTGTCATCAATAATTTCTAGTTATCAATTGTTGGATGCACATCTCTAATATTTGTGAGTAGTTGGTGAAACCTTTATTGATCCTCACCTTCACTTTCTTGTCTGAATACCTTATCCAAAGTAACAACTATCTTAAATTCTTCCCATAATAATTTTGCATGTACATTACTATCATAAGATGGTTTGTCACTAACAGGACGTAGTTGTCCCAAATCTCCTACTAAAATGATTGATCTTCCTCTAAAACTTTTTTTCTTTTTTGGGAAAAGCTTGGTGTAGTCTTGAATCAATATGTTTAAAAAAAAGTCCAATAATGCTCATTTCATCAATCAATATGTATTTTATATATTGTGTTTCTTCTTGGAAACTTATGAGTGTCTTCTAATTCAACAAAATATGTAAGTGAAATTCTTAGTGTTGAATGAATTGCCAATGCACCATTATTAAAAATTACAACTCTAGTTGGTGATAGTAATAATAGGGGAGAATGTTGTGGTGTTGATGCATCTTGAAGAGCTTGACGAATTACATGAATTAGATATGATTTACTTGTTCCAACAATTCCTTGAATTATCATGCATGATGGCATGAAATTTTCATCTTGATAATAATACGAAATAATCATATCATGTTTTTTTTTTTGCTTAGCACCTAAGGTTCCATATGATATACTTCGCATTATATCATTTAGTAATGATAATCCATTATTGCTTTATTTGTGTAATCTTCTCCTTGATATTCAACACTCCATAGAGTTTGTCTATCAACATCTCTTCTACCAACATATCTATTTCTATTACATCCATAATTTTTCCATGGTGTAGTCTTGAGATGATCTCCCACTCACATTCAATTGTATTCTAATCATTAGATAAAATATCCACATCTTCAGAATCATTATAATTTAATGACTTGTGATTTTTGATTTATATCCTCCTATAATTATTTTCTACCACACCCTCTTTTTCTACTCTCAGTTCTAAATATTATTTACCACTTTATTTCTTTTGCTCTTAATTTATTTACTTATTTTCATTTGAAAAGTTTGAACCGCTTTTGTCTCTTTTAATTATTAATTTTTAATATTTTTTTAACCATCATTTCACTCCACCTATGCCATTGTAGGTTGTGCATCTCGACATAAATATTAGAAATCAAAAGTTAATTAAAAATTTAGTAATTTTTTTAATATCTTATTATTAGTACTTGTCGCGAGCCATAGTACTATTGCAATGAGTTTTGTTTTTATAGTTTATTACTTATTAATAATTTAGTTTTCAACCAATCAAAAACAATTTAAAAAAAAAAAAAATCAAATTCAATTTTGTAAAGTCTACTTGTAAAATATTTAACATTGTTTAGAATTATTTCTCATACTTTGAAAATTTAAATTAAATCTTTCTAAAATAAATAAATGTTACTTATTTTATATATATCTTTTTAAGTGATTTTTTATGTATGTAATTGTTATTTTTTTATTAAAAAAATCTCACAAAATCAATTAACTATTTTATAGAGATTTGGATTCACACTATTAAAATAATAAAATAAAACTTAAATTAATGTTTTTAGATTTGAAAAACAAAGTAAGTTTTATTAATGTGAATAAAAATAAATGTAAATTTTATTAATTATAGTGTTTTAGTATTGTTAATTAGTTCTTTGCATGACCTAACCTAACCCTAACTCTAATTCTATCCCTAATCCTAACCCTAACCCTAACCATTATCCTTATCCTAAACCTATATCTAACCCTTACTATGGTCGTAATTATATTTGAAGAGCATAAAATTTTAGTTTTTAATTGGTTCATAAACAACTTATTTATAACTAATTAACAAAATAGTTGAATAACTCATATTAGAACTATTTTTTTTTTAAAAAAATGACTAATAAAAATCACTTAAATATGATTAATAGATATAATGCTGCAAAATTAATTCATAGATTTATTTCATGTGACTATAATTTTTTACTAAATAATCATTGGTTTGTTAATATTTAAATACTTTTAGTCTTTAGAAAACAATAATTACAATACTATAAAGCCACTACGTCACACTTGTTATAATATTATAAAGAACAGAATTTTTTTAATATCTATATTATAATATTATAAAGAATAAATTAATTAGTAAGTATTATATTATGTTTGTAAGAAATTAAAAAAAAATAGATATAATTATAATGTAAAATTTAAACAACCAATAGAACTGTAGAAAATTAATTTTTAAATAATTTTGATCAAAAACTTTTAAATTTTTAAAAAAATCTAAATAATTTAAAATACTAACTTCTAATTTATCAATTTATTAATAACTAATAAAGAAATACTCATAATAAGACTTAGTAAATGGACGGAAGAAATCTCTTTAATAATAACAAAAAAAAATTGGCAAAAAATTAGGTGTACTATTAAAAGACTTAGTAAATGGAAAGAAGAAATATCCTTAAAAATGCCCAAAATATATATATATTTTTTTAAAAAATTAAGTAACTCAAATCTGTCTTATAAAACTTTTTTAACTGAATTATATTGAAATTTTTCACAAATTATAAAAACTATAGATCTAAGCTTAAAAAAGATAAAAATTTCAAAAAAAAACTCGTTTGTGATTATCAAACAATTTGAAATTTAAACTTAAATGAGCTATTTGGCACATCGCTCTAACTTAGATACGTTCATTTCTGAAGTTAGCTAAGCTGACGAATCACCTCTCACCGTCCATACCATTTTGAAATAACTTCTCAGCATAGCGGCTAGAAATTGCAGGAAAATGAAGAAAAAGCAATGCAGGGAAAACAGTTAGTTAAAACCTGTATTCATTTTCTTTGTCATTATAAACCTACCAACTACAAAATTGAGTGAAAAGATTCAGCCCAATTAAGGAAACCAATCTTTAGCCATTTAGTCTCATATGGTATTCGGAAAATATAATCCTGATATTTATTGACAAACAGTAATGTTAATGTTCTTTTGTTTTTTCGGATAATTGATTTGGGTATTGAGAGAACTGTGAATGGCAAGAAACTTTGTTGCTAACTTATTAAAACCAGCTGGAAATTTCAGAGGAAAAATGTCGTGGATTTGAAACAAAGTAATTGTGGGTGCTGGGAAAAATTTAAAATCTACATTAGAAATAGACTGGTTAAAAGTGGTATGGATTTTGAAATAAGACTGGGGAGGTTATTTGGAAAAAATTTAATCCTACTGTAATTGAAGAGAAATGACTTTGGTTTTGATGCTTTTGATTTCAAAGTTTTTAAAACTTTGAGGAAGAATCTAAAGATAATTTGCAAAACTTGTAATCCTAAATTTTGTACTTCAGAAATGTACCGGGAATTTTGATCCTAACTTTCGGAAAATTGATCGTGGAAACATTCTTATCAGAATTTGCATTCATAAGACATTAGCTAGGAATTTTGATCTTAATTTCTTTTGAGAAAAATATTTTGGGAGTTGAAAGAAGAAAAAGATTATGTCGATTTATATTTTTATATGAATTTTCATTCATAAGATATTAACTGGGAATTTTGATTGTAATTTTCCTTTGAGAAAAATGTTTTAAGGGGTTTGAAAGAAGAAAGTGGAGGCATGGGTAAATTTGTTCATAATCGATAAACTTCGAGCTATGATTCTAACGTTTTCTTTTCTTTTCTTTTCTTTTTTTTCAATTTTTAGAAAAGCAACTTTAGTTTTAAAAGAAGGCAGTCTAGAAATGAATTGCCAGAATGACCTAGACTTTACTAATTCCCAGTTTTGGACTAGACATATTTGAGGAGCATGTAGAGCTTTTAAAGTTTATAGATATTAAGTTGTCGGATATGGGCAGGTGGATATCACACGGAATTCGAAATTTCTGGCCATTTTGGAGCAGCAAGATGATGATTTGAAGGTTTCAGAAAGCCATGTGTGTTCCCTTCCAGCCCACTTCAGCAAAACAATATGTATTTGCCTCGAAAGATCCTGATAATTTGTCTGTTGTTTCCACGCTGGCTGCTAAGAGATTGTCAATAAGGTCTTCCCGGGATGCTGAATGTTTGATGAAAGCAATCAAGCCAAACCTTATTGTGGAGATATGCCCCTTATCATTAGACGATGTAAGGGAAGAAAGAAATATTTCTGTACCCACCTCATCTCTTGGAGTGCTGGAGTGCTGTTTCTCAGAGAGGATAAATTGCAGCTAGTATGAGAGAAGACTCAAGTTCTAGAAATCATTTTTGGGATAGGATTTTATGACCATGTATTAGCTTCAAACAAAGCGGCAGTAGAAAATCAATCTTTGTTCCTTCTTCTGGAAGCTCCTCAAAAATGGTCACTGCAGAAAATTGGATGCTGAAAGCAAACAAATTTCAACCAGAATGGCTAAAAGAGACCTCCCGATATAGTCACCCTGAGAGATTGAAAAAATTATCAAGAGAATGGCTGCTGCAAGTTCTTTGATACATCCCAATAGGTTTAGGATGTTTTTGGAAGACAACCATGTGAGGTTTTTCAAACATTGATGAAAAAACTCACGCAGTTGTTTTCCAGAAGCATTCTAAACTATTTTAACGGACTGTGGAAATCTAATGTCTTTAACATTCCAATAGGCTTAAGTTGGATGTTCCAGTTGACAGTCACGCTTCAAGACCTTCAGCCTCATCCATAGCATTGTAATTGCAAAATCCATTATTGTCAGATTCAGGACCAGAATCAGGAATAACTGCAAGTTCAGTTTCTTCTCTTGCAGCTGACAATTGCATTCCTTATTTTGCCCATTCCTTCCATAACTTACTGACAAATTTGCATGAGATGTTTCAGAATCTTGCAGCCATAAATAAGGCTTTAGGTCATGTAGGCAAAATGCTTGCGGATGTGGAGAGTGTGAAAGAAACTGATTGCCATGTTTTGGCACAAGTTAGCTCATTCCAGATTGCAGTCGAAGGACTCAGAACGGCTCTAAATTCAGAAGCACATAATCCTCTTAAGAAGGAGCATAGGAGATGGAAACTTCTCTGATCTTCCTCGTGAAGAGAAATGCATGTTCTTTTTCCTCAAGCCCTGAGACAACAGGCTTGGAAGTTTAACTCAAACGTACCAATCGTTGATGTAGTAGCTTAGCTGGTATCAGGTGTTATTAAAATAGTCCTTTGTTCCCACTGGACACAGATTTGGCAGATAAATGTTTTGTATCGTATGGCAGATATAGCAATATTGAAGAGGATAGTTCAAAGAGTGGAAGCATGGTTGTGGACAAACTTGTAGTAGCAGTTGGTGAAGGAGCAGAAACTCTTCAAGGCGTGTTGTCTTTTTCAAACTCTTTTCTATTTCAACATTTATGAACATGGTCCTGTTCAAAGTTTCTGGCATTGTGAAATTTAGTCTATAATGACAAAGAAAACTGCAGCTCTTGCCAATGGGAAAATTTTCAGACCAGCAAAATTTCTAGCACCAATGACCAAGGGTTTTATACATGGAAAGCTATCATTCACTTCTAAAGCTCATATACCTCTTACAATGAAGGCTGCAGCTGCAGCAAGTAAAATACAAGCAACAACTCATACCGTTATTGTAGCTGCTGAATGAACAAGGTTGTCAACCATGAGGTCAGTCTTTTATGGAAGTATGCAGGAAACAAAAGGCAAGGCAATAATTGGATCTAGTCCTCAGATAAGTATTGGAGTCAGTATCTTTGCCTTGAAAGGGCTAGTAGTGTTTGGCAATCGAATAAAATGTGCTGTTGAATTGGCTCCTGTAGCACCAACATTAGCAGAAAGGAAAGGTTTGGCAGATCAAAAATTGCTGATTACTACACTTGTATGGCTCCATAGCACTACACTGCTGTGCAGATCTGTAACAGCTCCAGCACCCCCTTGACTTGCCACTTCCCAGCCTCTGAAAAAGCTCCAATGCTTCCAACAAGCAAACATGTCTTCTAAAACAGCTCCAACACCACCTCTTTTCTTATATGCAATGCAGTGCAATTTTTCAATCTAATGCTCCACATTATCAGCAAATGAATGCAGCCACTCCAATAGAAGAATAACTTGCCAATTTGTTAGATGGCTCTAATACCATATTATCACTATATTCTTGAGCCGATGAATATTACATTGTAGAATGGCTTATTATATAAGCCAAAAAATGAAACAACCAATCCTATTGTTTAGGAACAAACTCCCAACTGACAACCTATGTGAAACAACTTACAACAATGTGCTAATGATAGCACGATACTAACAAATATAAAACTAACATATATCCTATAATGCTAATATTAATCTATATTAATCTAATATGCATCTGAGGATGACCATTTTTTGGCATTCATGGGTCATGAACCATCACTAACTTGGGACTCCAACTGAATCTTTTCCATCTAGCAGCAAAACAAATATCATAATTCATTCTCTGCTGAATTCAATAATTTAATAATATTCAATAAAAGCTTAGTCCATCTTCAACAAGGAATACACAAACATAACTGGGCCACATCTCAAAACCAAGAAAATTATTCATCATGGGTCCTAGGTTAGGAAAAGGTATCACAATAGTTCATTCATTGACCATGACCACTATAACAGCAATTATAGTATACAACATATTGATGACAGTGTGTTCCATCATCATTATATCAAAAAAAATAATCAATACTCATCATTAAATGCAATTTTGTAACTCAAATTTGATCATATAGTCCATATCAGAGTAGCAGTCCATTTACACAGAATTCACAAGGTATGGCAAAAGTATAAATGGAATCCAATTACCTTGATTTAAAACAGGGAATACAACAACAAAAACTTGAAAAATTAAAAAAGGATATGCTATTTGTAAAAATACAGAAAATCTGATTTTGTTATTTCATGTCAAAAATAGTGCATAGAGATTAGAAATAAACAAAATACATTAAAAAAATTCAATTATAAAAGAAGAGTATAACTTCTTGAAAAAAATATTTTACTTTCATATAAGATGGATTATGTAAAAAATAAAAGGCTTGTCCAAAAAAAGTAAGTGCTACCATCATGGAGCATAGTGTTGTGTGGCAAACCCATGTTTTTTACCTAAACCATCAAATGGGTATAAATTAAAAGAAAAACTCTCATTAGTGTTTAAAATTTTAACTCTAAAACAAATTTACTCAAAGAAAATTTTAAAATATAACTTTAAATGTCCTAGCCTTAACTCTAAACTAAAAATTTCCAGTCTTCCTATATTCTAATTCTTCTGTCCCTATGTGCAAAAATAAGCCAAAAACAGGATTATTTATGTAAAAAACATTTCAGAACTATTTTTAGAAAAAGTCAGGAAAATCCAAAAAACTCGAAAAACAGGATGGCAAATGTGGCAGGTAGCAATTACTCGGGATTAACTGTGATTTTTTGGAGTGTAATGCCACTATGGTCCATATACCTTGTGACTTTCTTAATCAACTGCATATTAGACTATCCAATGTATCTCTGAATCAATGGAATAGGTAGAGATGTCAAAATTAGTTAATTCAAGCAAGCTAACTGTAAAATAGTCAAATAAGGTAATGCAGCAGAATTCTTGGTCAATACAAAAAAACTCAATCAAACAGAAGCTCTTGCACAAAGCAGCAGAAATTCAAGTAGCAAAAGGTGAGAATTAACTTAGTCAATGATTTGGTCCTTGTTATTGCCAGCGCTAACATCAGCCATATGGTTTGTCCTAAAAGTCAGCACAGATAAAATGAGAGAAACCTGAGGAATGATCCATTTAATGAGGTTAGCTGATGATTGCATAAGTCTTTCAAACATTTATTGATGCTGAGCTGTTTGCAAAATGGGCCTAGTAAAGATTTGATAATAAAATTCAGCTTCAAATCAACCAGTCAACCAAAAATAATTTTTTTTTTTTTTTAAAAAGTGCAATGCAGCCATATTATTAGGGGTAAACGCTTTTGACCGGAGCTATGAACCGGGTACAAGAAACCACAAGAAACTACCAAACCCGCGAGCGCAATGGCCCAGTGAAGGCACAAGGCCTGCGAGCACTTTGGCCCAGCGAGGGTTTGAACCCTAGTGGCCATCACTACAACCAAGTGATTGACCCCCGAACCACACCCTCATCAGCAGTCGACCAAAAATAATTTATAAAATATAGAAAAATTTAAATTTTACATTTATAGCGTTGAAAGTTTTGATGCATGCTTTAGGATGAAATAGCTTTCATTCTTAAATTGTGAATAGTATCCTCGATCAAGGACATAACATTCCATGATTTTAAGATTGCAGTAAATGGTCTACAGTTGAATTGTATTACAAGTGACCATGATTCAAAGCCGACAGTCCATTTCCAATTATATTCCATAGACGACCTCTAAAACCCCTTGCATCCATTTGACATTTGGTGGTGAGGATATTTTAATCTGCATGTAGAACGTACCAAAGCTACTGTTTCCAAAGCTTACAATGATCATCACCCATCTTGTAGTTTGTCACATACTCTTACTATAAGTATGCATGAACCCTTATGAAATTAATGAGATCCATGTTTACAATGGATGTACTTTGTAAGTGTGGGATTTTGCAACAAAGGGGTCATTAGAAGTTGTTATGATGCTTTTAATATGTAGATGATGTAAATATTGGTCGTGTATGCTAGAGTTGTCTAATAAACTGAGTTTGTTGCGTAAACTGTTTAAGAGTGGGAGAATATAATGCCCAAGGTAAACTCTGTCATCCTCAATCTTTTAATTTAGGAATCATTAAATCAACAAACCAATACACCCAAGACGCTATATTTTGAGAAATGCATTATACATTATGACTGATATTTGGTGCCAGCCTCTTCTGCATATTTACAAATTGAGCTTTGCAATATTGTGAGAAGAAACAGAAATAATATATTTTTAAAAATGCTTCTTACAATTAATGGATTTATACATCTGCATATTTACAATTCGAACTTTGCAAATTGTGTGAAGTAACATAAATAATATAATTTAAAAAATCCCTCTTATACATAATTGACTTGTGCATCACATGTTGCTATATGCCAAAATCACCTTCACTGAAATGTTGGCTTGACCCTACCTATTGTCTGGAAAACGAGTTGCAGATTCAGTCTTCAAGGTAAAGTCAAATTCCATCCTTCACTCGTACAAGCTAAAATCCTTGAATTTATCTGTCATAGGCATGGAAAAATCTATGCCTTGTGTTGCACACCAATCAGTAATACATTTTGAATTTGGTTGCTTGGGCATCTTAAGTTTTATCAAAAATTATTGAAACTGCATACCCTTTTCCGGTTTTCCCACATGTCAATGTAATGGTTCCTTTGTCAAAATTGTTTTCTTGTCAAAGTATACTACAAAATCTGCACAGAAGATCCATACCAAAGATGAGTACAATGCTTGAACATGCATAGGACTTAAAGAATTAGCTAAGACAATTTGATCCAGCTTCAAATTACCCTCGTATTATATGATCCGCATGTGCTGCATTTATGATATAACCAATGGAAAGGAGCCTTTTGCTTTTTTTCACAATCATTACAAAGAATGTCCTGTCATTGATGCAAGGCAATGAAATCTTGAATCAATGGAATTGCATGAAAATTTTCTTAAAAGAATGATTAAAGAGCTAAAAGCATATTGTTAAAACATGTATCAAAGACTCTAAAATGTTACTAAAAAATAACATACTTGAGTGCGGCCCCAGTATTCCTCTGGGAGTGTCTCCGCTGCCACTAAAGCATCAAGCATTCCAAAATACACCTGCACAAACCTAAATTAGAAATATGCTGAAAATATATTTATCAATTCCATGAGATACACTTACTAAACTAACTCAGTGGATGGATCTGCTGAATCAACCAACTAGTACCAATAAACATGAGAACTCCACTAGATCCAGAATGCTTCGCATGAGAGCAGAAGACCATTAAGTATACCAAATTATAGGTGGTTGATAGCATTATTGTACTCCATAGAATTTATTCATTAAATTGCTACTGTTATAATCTTGTAACACGTCAATTCTTTGTAAAATGTACTATTCTTTTTACTTTGTTAACAATTTGTTCATCAAGAACACTTGCAAATTAATGTTTCCTCAATATCTTCTATAGTTCTCCCCAATTAAGGGGTTGCTAGGAAGGTTACAGGGTGGTGTTGCACCCCTTAAAAACTCAATGATCGTTGGTCATGCATTGGTCCAAGTTATTTGTGTCCTCCCTGATCAGTTTGCAAGGTTATCTTGTCTACAGGGGTAGTGTTACACCCCTACAAAACACAATGTTCATACTTCCCTTTTACTCATTTGTCATCAAGTTGATTGTTGGTTTTGCATTGATCCAAGGTATTTGTGTCCTCCCTGATCAGTTTGCAAGGTTATCTTGTCATGGTCTATGCTTCAACCAACACTTTTGTAGAGGATAATTATGATAACCACAAGTTTGACAAGAAGCACATGATGATGTACATGAAAATATTGAAGGCCACAAATCCAATAAGAAGCAAATGATGATGTAAGTGAAAATATTGAAGGCAGCAGAGGAGCTGGAACTGATGGAGCACACTTGCAGTGGCACAAGACAGAAGACTTCCATGGTGTACACTTGCATTGGTATCACCTTCCTAAGGTTCCACTTGTAAATAAGCGCACTTTTTTGGTGGCTTAACAGTTTGAATTTTCCACCAGCTTTTGAAAAGTGGCTCAAATCTGGTAAACTTACACCCAACACTATAAAAAAAAGGCTAAAATGATCCAAACTTCCACCTGGCTCAAATGGCTCAAGCGCACACCAGTAGTGGCTAAGCCACTTTAAACATCTGCCTCACATCAACAACTTAGGTATTAAAAAGTTCCACTTTTGGCTTAAATTTTATGAAATTTTATCTAAGTGTTTAGAGGAAAAGCTTGCAATAGCAGACTGAAATTCCACCTGAGCTTAAACTGATAAAAAGTGGCACCATTGATGTTATGCTCCACCAAAGATCCCACCTAGTGTTGGCGTAACAACTAGCACCTCTGGAGTAAGAGTTGGTACGGACAGCTATGCACACTACGCAATGAGTGCTCTTCAAATTAGGAGGGGAAGCTCCCTCGTTGTGCTTGACAAAAGTATTTGCAAAGGAAAATAAACTAAACTAAATCCCGTCTTTTTGTTTCAGCTATAGAGGTACAAGGTTTTCTCGAAAATTATATACGTTGCAGCTAAGTATTTTCTGGTTTTGCAGACTACTAACTACAACTAGGCCAATTAATTAAAATCTATCCAATTTCCTCAAGAAAACAGAGCATGAGAAAACGGAGCAAGGGTTTGACTATCAGACAATAAACGAGTATAGATTCTCAACTTGAAGGCAAGGTGGCACATCTATCAGCTCAATCTAAACACGTTTATTGGTAACAACATCACACGATAAACTGAATACGGATTCTCAACTTGAAGGCAAGGTGGCGCAACTATCAGCTCAATCCAAACAAGTTTATTGTTCACAACAACATACAATAACCAAGCACAGATTCTCTACTTGAAGGCAAGGTGGCACAACTATCATCTCAATCTGAACAAGTTTATTGAACACAAAACAGATTTTATCTACCTAAGGAAAGAATTCACCATCACAATTGCATGAAACCCTATGTGGCATAACAATTCATCATAATAGTGAAAACGCATGAACAAATACAAAAAGAGCAATATTGAGGGCAAGGTAGGCGCAGCATATATTCCTCTCTCGTGCAAAAGTTAATTACAAATGAGCAAAAGCTCTTGTTATATAGACATCAAAAGGTGTAGGGAACCCTAAAATCACCTTGAGTCAACTACAGTCTTGCAATGCATGCAAGATTTATTACTAAACCCTAATAAAGTAAACTATACAATTAACTGGAAAGCTACCATCAGTTAACCGAAACATCTAACCTAAATGGACAATGTGCAAGCATGCACGTCCTTATTTAAAGCAAAGTTAACTAGACACTACCCTTAGTTAACCGGAAACCCTAACCCTAACTCCTGTGTAGATAATTCCAAGGAAGAGATAAGTACGTGTGAAGTCAGCAAGTAAACGCAAGACTGAAAGTCGAGTTAACTGCTGCTCATGACTCAACCCTCGAAACTAACTGTAGGTTCCAACTGGCAGATCACTCCATGTCATCTCGGTCTAACACTTCGACCAAGAACTCGTCAATCACTCTGCCTTCAGGCACTTTGATGCTATCCAAAAGAACAGTCTGCTTCTTCAGTTCTCTACCACTTTCTTTGACCATATGCATGCCTTCTCTAACATCTTCAGTCGCCTTTCTGAAACTAGCTGAAATGACTGAAATATTCTCCAACTTAGCTGCCATAGGATCTCCCTCAAGGTTATCACGAATCAGCTTCTCGAATTCAGCTTGTACTTTGTCCAATTCAACATATGTGCCATCTTCAAGAAGATAATGACACGGAATCTGAACAAAACCACTAACAAGTGCAAGTACTCCAATCACATCATCTTTCAACAAAAACTACTTGGCAGAGATCTTTTCACATATCTCCATTTTGAAAAAGTGTTGCTCTCTCCAAGTAAAAACTTTCTCTTGATCTTCATCAATCTCCAAGGCATCGTATGCAACAGACAACTGAGACACAAGAACACGATCCTTGGCTAAACTCTCTGCAACTGAAATCTTGAGCAATTGAACGCCTTGACGAAGTTTATGTGCATCACTCCTCAACTGATACAAATCTGCAAGAAGACGTTGACCTGTAGCAACCAAACTTTCAATCCAGTTGTCCAAAAGTCTACCATGACTGACTAACTGATCAAGCTTTCGTTGTTATGCAGGTGTATTCTGAGGAAGAACAGGCGCTCTACTTGAATTTCCATGAACAAGATCAGAAATATATTGACGAAGTTGACTATTTTCGGCCTTAAGCAGTGCCTTATCCTCTCCATCCTTCGTGATACGTTCTTCAAGATTATTAGTGACAATCTTAAGAAGAGTCACATCTGTCTCTCGAGTAGTCCTACCAAGATTTGCCTTAGTAAAAGTAAAGTCACCAACTTCGACTTCATCTAGGCTCTTACCCTCTGGAGGAACAACAACCTCTATAACAATCTCTGATTCTGGAGTCTTCTCAATATGCACCTGTTTCTTGATTTTCTTGTTCGACCTTTTCTGATAAGGCTCACCAAACTCAGATAAATCAAGGTTATACGAAGGCTCTCGCCTTTGTCTCCCCAAAGACCTCTCGAGCCAACAAGATTGAACAATATCATCAATCCGAGGAGAGACTGTCCTAGATGTATCCACCTGTGGCGGTTCAGTTGTCTCTAATCCAACTCGAATTGGTATCTCAGGCTCTGAATCTATGTCAATAGGTTGTATATGTGGCGAACTAGGAGGTGAAACGTGAGGTTCAGCCTGAACGACTGTCTCTACTGGAATCTCAGGAACATTCTCAACTTGCTTTTGCTTCCTCTTACCAGTAGCTCTCTTTCCCGTGTTCCCACTGAGTCTAACTCCTTTAGGAGGAATCACAATAGCCTTGACCCGAGGTCTTGACCTAGAAGTAGAAGGCAATGAAGAAAACTTCTCCGGCGGCTCTGTCACAAGAATTGACTTACGCTTCCGCTTACTCTCCAAGAACTGCTTGTTGATCTTGATAACCGATTTAGAAACTTCCTCAATAGAAGTATTCTCCTTAGCATACCAATCTGGTGAACGAAGTGGCTGCCGAGCAACTTGATCTCTGACAAATGAATTGAGAAGAACTTCTCCATCATCATCTGATAGACCATCAACATCCTCTGATAGGTAATCAGAGAGCTGAGTGATAGTGAGTCTACAATAGTGACGATGATGAACCTCGAATTCATCTTCACAATTAGCCCAGAAATCTTCAAGTGTTGGCTTATGTGCAATCCCTCGTTCTAACCTGGTTGCATAATGACCCAAAGGATCATAGGAACGCCTCTCAGTATGAGTTTTAAGCTTGAATCTTTCTAACTCAGTTGACATAAGCTTGGCATCTGTTGCCGCATTGCATGTGAAAATCCCTAATGCAAATGGAAAAGTAGCTGCAATCTTATGAGGATTGCGAAGAAAGAAATGAACATGTTGCATCTACCTGAGAAACTCCATGAAGATGATCTTGTCTAAAGGATACCTCGGCAACATCAGGGGCTCTCCAACATATCCATAAACCCAGATGTATGTGAAAGTAGGGAATTGGATAAATCAATCCGCCCAAGTCTCCGTCGCTGATTTTGCCTTGGCAGAAATACAAATGTGCATTTCGTTGTCAAGATCCCTAACTATCCTCATAGAAAAGTGATCATTCACTGCTCGGAAATCTTGTTCAGACTTAGAGAACTCCAACTAAGGATAATACTCATGAACACGTTGAACACCGAGAGTGCCATTGGTTTTTAGATGCTTGTAGCTACTTTGGAATGCAACTAAGTAAACCAAGTAAGATATCATGTGAAACTCATGAAACTTGAGAAAATTAGTAATCTGCTGATGTAGACAATCACTAATCAACATAGCCCAGTCAAAATGTTCTGTGCCATCAAGAATTTTGGAAATAAGGTAAAACATCCATGATTGGAAAGTGCTAGCATCCTCTTGACCTGCAACTCGATTGAGCAAAGTTATCAAAACAGCAACTTCATCCTTGAACTCACCACGGCCAACCTTTTTAGGCATGTTAGTCTTCTGAACTTTCAGCCATCTTTGAGCTACCTTTCTCTGCGAACATTCTCGATCTCCATCCCATATCTTCTCACAGGCTTCAATAACCACAGTAAAGTTATCTGAACGCGGAGAGATACCAAAACATTTCTCTATATCTTTCGGTTTGAGATTGCAAACAATCCTCCCAACAACTGATCTGATTTGTCGTGAAGATGAGTCATAATGCTTGATACAAGCAAGAACGAACTCGAGATCAAAAGTAGTAACAGGAATAGATCCTGCTGCCAGCAATCCGGAACGCTCAAGATTCCTCAATGCATTGCTGCTAACACCCTCCAGACTGCTCAGATTAACCACTAGATAAACATGATTTAGGTCTGTATCTGAAGTTTTGACAAAATTATGCGTAAGGGCAGATTTTGGCTTAAAATCAATGAGATTGAACTGCATTTTGAAAATGAGAACTTTTGACTGTAAAGTCGAATATACTTGAAGAACTTTCTGGAAAAACTGAAAACCTCTGGACAAGGCTAAAAATAGCCCAAGGCAGGAAAAAAATTTGAAATTTTTCTGAAACGTGGGTTTTGTGCAGAATCAAATCCTAAGACAACCCAGATAGTTTGATTCTCGAAAAAATGTGTTTCAAGCCCACATGCAAAGAAATTCTCGGAAAAAAGCATAGAGCTTCAGAACGAAGACTACGGGGCAATTTTCTTGAAAAAATCTAAGACGTGGGTTTTGCTGCAAATACTGAAGTGTGTGAACCCAGATGATCAAACTCTGAAAATATGTTGAATTTCTTTGACATGCAAAGAAAGTACCTAAGATGAGAAATAGAAGAAATAAGACAGAAGATAGAAAGTTTTGCTTGTTCTGCTTCTGAAAAATTCGCCAATCTCTTTTTGGAACTTGATAAAACCTGCATGCAAAGTGAAAATAAAGTCTGGAATCTTCTTCCTCTGAACAATTTGAATCCGTTGCTATGAAAAACGCTGAATTTTGACACTTGTAGCACCTTTAACTTGCTGCTCGCTCAAGAAGAATGTAGACTTCGAAGCTTGAGATGAAGAAATAATGGACGCCAATGCTTGAATAAATAGATTTTCATCTTTGAAATTCGCACAAAGCATTAAACCTTGAAAAATGGCGCTTGGCTTATGATTGGACCTCAATTTTAGTTAACTGAAACTAAAATAAGCTAAATAAAGCATCATGCTTTAGGGTGACTCACCAATCTTTAGTTGCAAATTTATTTAAAGCACCATGCGAATTTGACTTCAGTTGACAATCCTTGTTGAATTCACCATACTTCAAAATTCATTAAATTTACAATTTAAGAATTAAGGCGTCCCTTTTAAGACTTCAGTTGACAATAAGAATTTGCCAATTTCATGCTCATGCTTTAAATCTTCAAAAATTCTAAATATGGCGTCCCTTTTAAGACTTCAGTTGACAATCCTTAGGAAAATGTGCCAACTTCACAAAAACTAAATTCACAGTTTCAACCAAATTCGCCATGCATGCAAACTAAAGTTGATTTTCAAACATAATCTTCAGTTAAGTGAACATGCAAACAAGTTAAGTTAGTTAACTCAACATGCAAAGTTGTTAACTAGACATGCAAACTAGTTAACTCGACATGCGAACTAAAAGATCACTCAACATGCCAATATATGAACTGGAGATGACAACCCAGAAATCGTTCAATCTAACTGAAGTCAGAACTCAAATTAAGGCGCACCAGTCAACTTCTTTCGAAAAATCAACTTTGACCTCTTAAGGCGAATTCCAGACTTTGCCAATTTTCATGAAAATTTGGACTTAAACCTCTTTCAAGACCTCTGTTCATCCTCTGACACTGGTTGACTGACTCCATCGATTAGCTGGCTGACAGGTGCATTGCAGAGCAGGACAAAAACTGATCAAAAGATACCTTGAGACTGAACATCATAAAACTAACATCTGAAGGCTCAAAAACCCAAGCGCCCTTTTCAAGAACTGCTCTTTTTCCCAGACTTAGTCAAATTTTGACATCTGCATATCGAACGAAGGGAAAAACAAATTCTTCATAACTTCTGATTAACCAAGTTTCAGGACTGGATCTCAGGTTCACTGCAGAGCTGACCTCATTTTGTATGACATCTGCAAAGGCACATTTCTCCAGAAAACATCATCTGAGGGGTGAAAATCAAGGGCGCCTTTTTCAAAAGTTGCTCTTTTACTCCCAGAGATAGCCATTTTTGGAACTGACCAAAATAATACTAAAACTCTGACTACGGGCAGCTAGGTTATCTTCTGATCTAACGGAGACAGGCAATGGAAAGTTGAACGTAACACAGACAAATTGAATATCTGAGATCATCAAAAAGAAGGCATTAAAGGCTTGAAAAGCTCAGGCGCCTTTCTGAAAAAGTGCTCTTTTGCTCATTCCTCGATATTTTGACTAAGATTTGACCCTATGTTTGACCTCTGGCTCAGGCACTTCAGCAACTCAGATTCACCCACTGACGGATGCGTCACGAAGCCTGAACAAATGTGAGATAAACATCTTGGGCGGCATTTAATCAAAAACCTTCATTTGACACCTCAAAAAGATGGGCGCCTTTTTCAAAAGCTACTCTTTTTTTTTCAGTGTTAGCCAATTCTGGCTCTCCTCTCGTTTTGCGCTATATCTCCCATAACTTGCACGAAATAGATTCGTTTGAAAAGCTTGATAGCTTGTTGCAAAGCTAGCGTGATACCAGACAAATGTCTGTTGGAAGTGACAAACCCTAAAAACAGGATCTAAGCCCCTAAAAGATAGGGCGCCCATTTGAAAATGTGCTTCCTTCCCCAGAGATAGAAAATTTTGATGATTTTCCTTCAGATTTTCACTTTTCTAAAATTCCTTCAGTAACAAACTGACATGACACTAACACCAACTCCATATTTAAAAACCCCAAAAACAACCTTCTAACATCACTTTAACAAGATTAAGACTCAATTAAGTAAAATGCCTTAGTGAAGCAAAAATTTTGGTTTTGGGTACAACACCTAGCATAAGACATGGCCCAAGCACAACTTAAAGAGGGCTAAACCTGTTAATTTTTATGATCAGATTAGATAGACAGAATTTAATTCAAAAATCAGACACAATAACACAGCAGCTACCCTGGGAAAACCCTCCACTTGAGGGAGAAAAACCCAGCAACAATATATCACTTATATATCGAATAACAATGAATGTTTCCTTTACAAAGAGGCCAATATGAAGGCCAATTAGAAGCACCACAATCTGATGCTAACACAGAACCAAGGTAGTGTAATTCGCTGATGATAGACTCAGCCTTCCACAAAATATTGATCTGCACTTGAGACAAACTTGCACCTATGAATCTTGAACTTGTGATGAACAATGAATGGATATGAATGAATGTGAAACAATGAAACACCATCGAACATATATACAAGATGATGGGAGAGGACGCGCCTCTTCAAAACTATAAGTCGGCCTTCTTGAAAAGACGTGTCTCCAATACACATGAAGTCAGCCTCCTTGAAACTCGCAACTCCTCATAAATTCGTACCTTCATAATAATTAAATATCATTTAATATAAATCGTGCCTCTTCATAAAGATACAACTTGCAATTTAAATAGCCAATAGGTTATAATTTAAATTGCCTTCATTCGCGGGCTGGAAGTAGAAGCCCGATGCTGCTTCTAACATCAACAAAACCATCTAATATTTCTACCAAAGCATAAACGTGGGATTTAGTGATCAGCAGCTCCGCCCAACATACTTTAGACATGGCTTAACCAACAAATATTTCCACCAAGCATCCAAAGTGGGTTCAAGTGAGCTAAGCATGTGCCATGCTTGGCCTAACCATTTATACTTCCACCAAGTTGGTATAAGTTGGATATAAGATCTTAGGTACATGCCAACTCCCTATTTGCCATGGCACAAACTCACAGCACATGCCTGACCTGGTTCTACCATGGTACATCTCTGCCCAGCATTTCTAAACTGCTTTAAGTAATGAAAATTAAAATGTCCACTTGCCTTGTTATATGTCCTATCTCTCTGCCTAGGCGCACTTTTCATTGGATTCAACCGTCGAATATCTCCTCCTGTCTTTTAGAAACAAGTTGAACTGGCATATTCAATTTAGAGACATGCCTATCGTGTGTTGGTCAGATCATAAGTGGTTAGAAAAGTAAAGGAGCAGCTGTTACTAACAGTTCTTCAGAGTTTTCAGTCATCTACAGCAGGGTTTTCCATCAGAAATTCAGCAAGCTTTCATTGATCTTTGGCTGGGTGATTGCATTTCAAGCAAATTTCTGGGTGATTGATATCAGCAATGGTTTGCATCGGAATTGAGCTATTTTCATTTGGCAAAGGTTTTGTTGTCGACAAGGGAGTTATTCAAAATTCAGACTTTCATAGAAAGACAGTGATAGGGTTTTAAACTATGTTCCATGGCGTTTCGGGGACGGGGACAGGGGTATGGCAGGGGACGCATTTCCAGGACGATTCGTAGGGGCAATTTTAGGGGATGGTAGGGGATGGCAATATACAAAATATATATATATATATATATAAATTTTTCAAAATTTATTAATATATTATAGAGAGAGAGATATGTCAATAATTGATAACAACAATATCAATATGTAAATAAATCACGAGAGCAACAGTATAACAGCATAATAAATGTCATTAAAGCATTATAAAATTTATAACAGCAGTCTCAAACATCAATAAAACCATGGTCTATCAATATCTAAATATCTCTTAGTCTCACACCTCATTTGAATGAGAATACCACTGTCAAATCTCCTCCCGTGCTAAAGTGTAAGGTCTGCCATTATTAAAATGGTGGTGTGAGCAGCATACCCGCTACCACGAGTGGGAGATCCCATTTACTAGGGACAAGTAGACATTTAAAATGCCTGTCACCCTTGTAATTTTTAATATAACTGAAATTTGTTTCAAATTTCCTCATGCAATAATGTGAGCGTGTCCTTAGACTAGGGTGGTGGCTTTTATAGGTAACAGGCACACTGTTTTGATTATAAGGGAAAATCAAGTTTTGAAGGGACCCAAAACCCTTTACAACTGAAGAAACAAAATGTTGCCCATAAGATACTACAGTAAGACACCAGCAGTAGACCAAAACCCAAAACAACAAAAGAAACAAATTGTTGCTCAAGAGATAAAATAGTGAACTAACAGCAACACCCAACAACAACAAAACAGCAGGAAAGAAACCGAAACCCAGCAGAAAGCAAACAACAGACAAAAAAGAGAGCAGAACACTATTTCATGCTGCTTAAGGTGTTGGCCACCTCAAGCTCCTAGCTCCTATGCAATTTGATCATATCCAGCAACTCTTTCTTCTCAGCTTCAAAGGACTTCTTCTAGTCAGCTGACCCTCTAACAGTAGGGCCTCTGCCATCATCTTTCGCACCTTTTTTTCCTTTGCCTTTGGCTGAGTGATCTTACTCCATTAACTCAAAAAAATACAATTGGTCCTCCCTGAGCTCACTGATTTTGCAAACATGACTTCCAAAGAGTCCGCACTATTCTTCACTGAAATGTGACTAGCATGGAGAAGCTTCTTTATGTCTGCATTAGTATCCAATATCTTGGCTTCTAAACCAACCAATCATTCTTCACACAGGGATTTGAAGTCATGGAAGGAACACTCAAGGTCCACAATTTTGTTGATCAGAATATTCGAAGCCAAGCCTTTTAGAATATTCTTCAAGTTCTCCTTCAAACCCCTTATTTTAATGTTAATCTTATTGAACTCCTAAAGAGTCCATTTAGCTAACTTAAACGTACCAGTGGCCCCAGTCCTTGCCATGTCCAGCAGCTCAAACATAGAGGTGGAATCCTCAATTAGATAAGAGAAGTCCTCAGAAAGGGGGTTTACCTTTAGAGGCTCCGACCTCGCATGATTCTTCTCAGCATTCTCCTCATCCTAACCCTTATTCTCGTCCTCCAGCTTCACATTGGGAGTGCTACGAACCAAGGATTCATCAATTTCCACCGTTTTTTCAACAGAAACCTTCTCCTCACGGAGCACTGTGGTGTCCTTAGCTAAATCTTTCGAGGCTTGGCTTTTCAATTTGGCAATGCGTTTGGACGCCCTCCTCGGCTTATCCTTAGCCTTCATAGTCTGCACATTCCCCTGTAAACCCTCCTCATTACCACCACCTTCCGCCTCTCCCTGGCCAACATCCAAATCTACATTCCTAGGAGAGGAATCGCCTGAGCCCACCTCCGTGTCCTTACTGTCAAAAAGAACAAGGCACTTGGCTGCCCAATTGCTTTTAGGGTTACCCTTCTTCCTCTTTTTCGAGGAGGTAGTCACAGGGGACGGGGACCCTTCATCTTCCTCGTCATTCCACTCCTCTTCTTCAGCAATGCTAGTATTCGAGCCAGACGAACCAGAAACATCATTCAGAATCTTCTTGCCCTTAATAGTAGGGGCAGGGAAAATAGCTTTAACATGCTCCATGATTAAGAGAATGAGACCCTCATGGAGGACCGAAGCCCTCCGATTTTTTAAATGAGCATAAACAAAAATCTCCATAGAAGACAATAGAAAAAATAGAAAGGAAACAAACAACCCCTGCCTGAAATGGTTTAAGAGAGTAAAATGGTGACCAAGGATTGCAATTAACCTGCCTTCTAAAGTCACATACCACATTATCACCTCCGCAACATTCACCCAAACCTTCTTGAGGGACTTGCAATCATAGCCCCAACTTTCCATCTTAACCAGTTTTTTCTGTTCATCGTCTTTGAAGAATTGGGCCATTACTTCTTCATTACTCTTCTTGTCCTTATAGAACTTACGGCCAACCATCGGCAACCCAGTCACAGTAGCAATCAGCTCCTCATTAATATCAACTACTAGGCCTTTTATCTAGAGCTTACGGCTATGCCAACAAGAAGCAAATTCCGCCAAAGCATTGGGGTCATGCCCATGCAATCTCTCTAGAAACAGCGTAAAATTCCCATGGTGGAGAATCTTCCATAGCTTCTTTTTCTTCCTCAGGCCCGCACAAGGGTGTGGCTCAATTCTGCTTCTGTCACCACCCATATCCGCAAAGACCAGAAGAAGAAAACCCTTGCGATAATCTCTCGACTAATAGCCAGCAATCCAAACTAAACCCACAAAGCGTGTGAGTCGGTAGATGGTACTAAAGATTAAATGACGCCACAGCATTGACTCAGCCAACGCCATCATTTCTCATTAAGATCCTAGCTTTCTCAAGAAGGAGAGAGCCCCCTTCCATGCATGATACTCATTTAGCCTAATAGCCTCATTTGCAAAAAAATCTGCCAATGAATTTCCTTCTCAGAAAATGTGAGAGATACGAGTCTCTTCACAAGAACTTAGCATGATTATAGTATCTTTAATTAATTGATCCACGTTCCAGCTTGGCTTATGAGTGCCACGTAGGTAATTGATGATATTTAAAGAATCACCTTCTACCCATATTTTAGAGTAACCCCTTTTCATTGCATATTTTATGTTTACGGAACAAGCACACTGTTAGTGATGTGTTTTCTTGTCATTAACATTTGCTGTGAGGCTGTTTCTAAGCCTAGCATGGTGAAGGTCTATAACTTTAGTTGTGTTTCTGAGAAGCAGTAAAAACAAGGCTTGTTTAGCAAGAATGTCAACTCACTATTCAATTCTCTACACATGCCAAATTTGATGGCTTTGGAATCTTTTGAGCTTGTTGTGGGAACCAACTAAGAATCTGCTTAAGTTTTCAATTACTAATATTGGGTTTGTACCATTGTGTGATTTGAAAAAAACTGAGTTTTTTATGTTTTTTTTAATGCTGGAAGTTCCTTGTCTGTGGGGGACGGCTAGCCTTCCCCGGTACAACAAGGGATGTATCCTAAGTCCCCTAGCCGTACCGGGGATGGGGAGTCGTCCCCAAACAATCAGGGACGTTTCCTACTATTTCTTGCTCTCTAGCCTATTTCAGGGACGGCCCCTTTGCATCCCCTCATCCCGAGGACAGCTAGGGATGAGGACAATGCATTTTGGGACAGGGGACACATCCCCGTGTAACACAAATATATATTCGTGTGCAAACTAAAGAAAGGAAAAGACAACTTAAGGTAATTTAGTATTTGCTATAAATATAACTATCGAATACTATAAAAAATAAATATTCCCACGTAGTCTTTGATGAGAAAAATTGAAGAAAATGAAATATTACATCAAGGATCAAAACAAGTGAACGAAGAGACAAATAAAAACCAAACGTAAAATAATTTTTTTTTTTAAATAAGTAATTTTTTTCATGTACATAATATACAAAGAACAAAGAACAAATATCTACAGTTCATGGCAAAAGGTTTCATAGCTGGAGCAGCCAAAGATAAAACAAAGCAACAAATTAGTTCTCTACAACCAATCATTTAATTAAGCCTGCATGCAGCAACAGGAAGGAGAGCAGTCCACTTGAACGACCACTGCAGGCTTCCCAAGATTGCAATGAGCCACCAATAAAGCAATCTCCATCCTTACCCATTATAACAACCTCAAGGTGGAAGTATCTTTTGAAATGAATGAGCTCTAGAACACTAGGCATTTTATATATTCCCATGACTACGCCAGATATTAGTCACACTCACTTGGAGAGTGACCCCAACATTTGCCAATTTGTCAGCTTCTGAGTTATGCTTCCTTCTTATGTGCAGAAAGTCTACACATGAGAAGCATTTGATCAATTTTTCAATGAACTTGACCATGTATTCCAAGCTAATAGTTTTGTAATGGCCTTTGGTTATAGCATTTATGGTTAACTAAGAATCTCCAAGAACCTTTAGAGAGTCGGCTCCTTCCTCATTACCAGAGCTAATCCATATTTTAGAGCAACTCAAAAGAGACTAAGGCCTATAGTTTATGGGATCTGACAAAGCAAGAAGTTATCATTCAAAAAGACATTTTTTTAGGCAACCAAGTGCAAAAGGTTGTAATGATTCTCCTAATACTTTGCCAATTTATAATGCAGATAATGAGATTCCTGTGGATGATGTGGCAACTTCAGTTGTGACCACATTGGATGATGGAGTAACTTCTAGTGATGAAGTGGCAGGTCGAATTGTTGAGGCAAGCTCAAATGCAGAGTTTCCTACAATTGTTGTAAGACCCAAACATGAGGATCCAACTTCTGAGGAAAGGTTTAATCAGCAAGTGGGATATTAAAACCCTCAAGGACACTAAGGAGAGTAAAGGGATGATTCTACCTAATGGAGAACCTTTATGGAAGAATGGACCAATATTACTCTCATGACTAAAGTGACAGCTAGTTGTGATTCTCAATCCTATACAAAGGCTATGGGAAAAAAGCAAGCATGTTATGACAATTAGTACATCTAGGTGATGAAGAATTAAATTTGGGAGTTAGTGTGTTATCATAAGGGGAAGAATATTGTGAAATATAAGTGGATTGATCATCAAGACATAAACTTGGGAGTTAGTATGTTATCATAAGGGGAAGAATGGTGTGAAATACAAGTGGATCGATCTTCAAGACAAGCTCAACTTATAATGGTTTGGTTGAGAAGTATAAATCCTACTTGGTAGCCAAGACATACTCTTAAAAGGAAGGTATTGATTATTAGGAGACTTATGCTCTAGCTGCCATGCTGAAGTGCATTCATATCTTTTCAATAGAATCCAATTTTGGATGGGAGATGCAACACATGGATGTGAAGTATGCACTTCTAAATGGAGATCTTCAAGAGGATATCTGCATTGAGCAACCACCAGGTTTTAACTTTTAAGCAACATGATGTTCTCACCTTGTTTCTAGATTGAAGAAGTCTCTATATGCATTGAAATATTCTTCTTGAGCACAATGTGAGAAGATTGACATGTTCTTAACTTCTTTCATTTGAGTGCCTTTACCTAATAGCATTCATGATATGAAGGATAAATTAAAAAATGTTCTTGAGATGACTATTTGAGGGATGTAGCATTGCTTCTCGACATTCAAGTATTGCAAATGAAAGATTTGATATTTATCTGACAACCTAATATGCCCTTGGCATGTCGAAGAAGTACAATATGGACAACTGTAAGGATTCTTCTACTCCATATCAATCCAATGTCAAGTTGACGACACAATGTACTTCTCCTCGGGTTTATACTTTCTACAAGAAGCTTTTTGAGAGTCTTACATACTTGACTCATACTTGGCCAATTATTTCCTTTGCAATAAATCTTGTTTCAAGGTTCATGCAAGCACCAAGACACAACCCCTTGGTAGACAGACCAAAGGGATATAGAGGGATAATATTCATGAACTTATCAACTTGGGATAAAGTATTCTATAAGCGACTATGGATGCTAAGTGGGTTATATGGACCTAGATTGTGCAAGTGATCTAGACACACAAAAGTCTACTTTTAGCTTTGTGTATCATCTCAAATCAGGTCCAATTTCTTGTTCATGCAAGAAAAACTATGGGATTGCATTGTCTACTACTAAGAGCAATAAATGTGACACATGAGGAAGTTTGTATCCATCAATGATTAGGTGAGGTGGCAGCCAACCACACTTGTATGTGGCATTTAAGGTGTCAACTAAGTTGCTCATAATCCATTTGTGCATGCCATGACCAAGTATATTGAGATCATCAGCAATGCAATCATGTTGGGATGTTGGAAACTACTTTTGTGGGATTGATGACCAGATAGTGGATACCTGCACAGAGTGACTTGTTGACACAAAATTTGTCAAGGTTAGAGATTTTCACGGGTAAATGCCACCTTCTTTTGGGCCTTCCAAGTTATGTTTCAGCAGGAATTCAAACCCATTGAATTACCAAAATTGTGGTATGACTTTAGATAATTTGTCTTAGGATGTAGGCCATAGAGCATTGACTCTTGGCGCCATTAGCATTCATAGCTGTCCTCTAAATTTTCAAGCTATTGACAGTCACAAGACTATGAAGACCATGTCCTCTACAAGAAATAGAGTCCTGTACTTTTAAAAGAAAAGCTCCATTTATCATATATGCTGCCCAAAGGATAAAATTGTCTTCCTTTTTCTTTTCTCACTTTTCCGCCTTTCAGCTTTCATCTTAGGTTGCAATCTTTGTCAAGTCTGCAATCTCAACAGGTAAATTTTCCTCAAATAAAAAGTTGCCAGCCTTTGATGTGTCTTTATTCACTTCAGAACCAATCATTTTGGGTGATGTTGTTAATCCAAGGCATCAAAGTTATCCATTCCCATAAGCCTAATGTTAAATAAATCTTAAGTTTTATTCAAATTTATAAAAGTATTCACTATCACTGTCACCATTAACCAAAGCTTCATCCAACATTTATTTTACCTTATGAGTAACATACTCAATAGCTTGCTTAAAGCCCTTTGAAAGGTCATTTCTTTTAGTTATCAAAGCCTCATCTAACAGCCTACAAGCTTTTCAAGCCCATATAATCTCAAGCCTTAACGCATTCTTTAAGTGCCAGAAAGGATTTCTATATCATTGATCTTCTATTGTGCTGATCTTTGACTTGCAAATAATTCATCTTGACCATCCCTTTTGGTTTTATTTCATTTCATAATTATTTAAAATCTGATCAGACACACCCTTTGAGACTAGCATTAGGTGTGCGACTCTACTAAGCCCATACCAAGTCAAGCTTAATGCATTTTAGTATTTGATCTAAAATATCTTGAAAGGACAATTACTCTTCAATCATAATCCAACGGCTATTAACCACTCTCCAAGCCAATGTCATGTGATTCCTCACTGTTCACACTTGTCCAATTACATTCCTCCACTTCCATGTAGGCAACACTATCATTCATTCATTTTATACACTTCTGCTCTTATGCACTAAGCTTTGAAGCTGCTTCAGCCCAAGCCATGTAAGTATGCAGAAGGATTCTGAAACTGCCTGCATGACCTACAACTTTCCCCTTCCATGACTAGCCAAAGAAAGCCCAAGATCTTAAGGCTAAAAAATTGCAGCTACATGCTCTCTTAAATAAACAGCCTTAACTAATTAGCTGCATTCAAATGATTTCCAATACCACCCCCATGACATATGCTGCAAGCTTTTATGACATGACTGAAGAGGCAGATTTAGGTTTAGAGGAATTGATAAATGAAATTTGAAGCACAATTCTCTGGACCTTGTGACCATTGTAAATGCATAAGAGTAGTACATATTGCTAATTACAGATAGTTCAGGTGATTTGATTAGAGTTTGCAGTTGATTTGAGCCGTTTGAACTCTAGTTAAGCTTGCAGTTGGGTCAAGTTTAAGCAAGAAATTGTAATGAACCAATTTTTCTACTCACTCGAACAGAAGTATCAGAGATATATTGGCTCAAAAGGAAGGCACCAGTGAAAAGGGAGAATCCTCTAGATAGGGTGAGGAGATGGATCCATCTGAAAAGGCCTCTACTAGTACTAACCCAAATGTTGAATCCATAGCAGCATTAATCGTTTGGGGAAAAAATCGGCAAACCAAAAGTTCAAGATTTTTTGAAAAAATCGGGAAAAAATCAGGAAAAGATCGGGAAAAAATTGGATTTACAAAAATACACAAAAAATTGAAGAAAAACAGTCAGAAACTACTTTTTAAAAAAATTTAATGTCATTAAATAGCATGCAAACATTGAGAGCAAATAAAATACAGAGTTCAATCCATGAATTATAGAAAATAGATTTTTGTTGGTTATATTCATATCGCTGATTACATTGCACAAAACACATTACAACTGCATAAATATCAGATGGTGACAGTTGTCTATGCTACCACATTTTTCATACATGTCTACCAAAAGAATTTTATCAAACAGTTCCCTTGCTGCTATGCTAAAAGCCTAAAACAGGTGTTTTGAACAAGTTATGGATGCTTGGAAAAAATCTATCAAAGCATAATAATAGCAATAGCATACGCGAACTGTCAAAAAATGCCTCAAAGAAATGTGCTCTTGATGTGATGGAAACTAACAATTTGCTTGTCATGGCGTGTTGTAATTCCATCACCATGAGACCACATTTCTTTAGCTTTTTCAAATATTCACTACCTTTTCTATGCTACCACATTTTTCCTACATGTGCCAAAACATTTTATCAAAATTCAATTCCACGCTTATGGCTAAAAAAGCAAAAAAAATGGCTATGGAAAAAATCTACAAAGCAATAAGTAGACAATAACATAGACAAGGCAAAGTGTGACAGTGCAATCCGGCCAATGCAATTTGTTTGTCATGGCATTCCATCATATTTCTACATGAGACATTTTTTTCAGGCAGTTCACTGCCTTGTCTATGCTACTGCATTTTTCATACATGTCTACCAAAGCATTTTATCAAACAGTTCATTGCCTTGCTGCTATGGCTAAAAGCCTAAAACAGTTGCTTTCAAACAAGGTATGGATGCTTGGAAAAAATCTATCAAAGCATAATAGTAAGCAACAAGCCATGGTCTCATGGTTTTTTTTGCGCCAAAATCAGCTTGATTTTATTCATGTTTTTTTGCAGATTTTAAACACGTTTTTTTGGTGATTTTGCAGTTTGAAACAGAAAAAAATCATTGACCAAAAAGTCAACGATTTTTTCAAAAAATCGGGGAAAAAATCGTCCAGCCTGCAGATTTTTTAAAAATTGCGATTAATCGGGATTTTTTGCAGATTTATGCTTCACTGGTTGAATCAACTCAAATGGAGATTGATTGCTCTTCTAGTATTCAATAACTTCAACAACACCCTGTGTATTGAAGATTGACACCTTAAATTTTGATTTACCATGGCTTCACAACCATGAGGAAATATCTGGAAGAATTTGTTGGAAAGAGAATCCCTGGGGTAAGAGATTATCTATAGTCTTCTTTGCAGTGGAATGCAGTGAAATGCAGTGAGTTTCTAGTATTGAGGTGTAGCATTTTATGTTGATTAACAGGTGATAATGGTGTTACAGTGATTGTGGTGCATCCAACATAGCTTATATAAATATGGAGATGTGATAAACACCTAAAGATCTCTAGAAGAACTCGCCATCACACAGTTACTTAGTCCTTGTTGCAAGCATGATAAATAATGTGGATGCATTTGCCACAGAACTGGTGAACCTGTGAGCATGATTTGATGGCAGGATAATGTCCTAGAAGATGATACAAGGTACTGCAAGCAATATGAAGTTGACTTGTATTTGTATGTGCTATCACAAGCATGTAAGCTGGTAACATACAGATACAAAAAGTATAAAGGTTGTAACTATTGTTTTCTCATGTGCAACAGCAGCAAAGTTTACAAGGATCTTGTCCATGTGGAGACATCTTACTTGATGGTAATTGTGGTAAGCTGAAGTCACATATGTATGGAATATGGTTACATGACTCTTGGTATTTTGCAAGTTAGTTATATAGTTGGGAAGTTAGTATTCTCATGAATACATCTATATATAACAGTTTGTGTGAATGTGCCAAAGTTACTAGAGGTTGCGAACTCATTGTTATAGACACTAAAGACATTTTGTACATTGTTGGTGTGTAAACACTTGACAGCTTGTAGAAGAAGAGTATGTTGTAGATTAAGACTCTGTGACAGCTTTTCATAGACCTTTGGTATCGAATCGGTGTTGATTCTGAATAACACAAATGTGAATGTCTTTTGGTGGTGAGTTTTTTTTTCATAAGAGTTTCCCACGTAAAAATTTGTGTCTCTATCTGCATACTATTCCATTACTTTCATTAGTGTTGCATTTAGAAGTGGCACATGTTGTCGACTGTTAACTGAACACATAATCTTAAGAATTCATTATTCCAATCTGTTGGCCCTCTATAGAAAGGGTAAAAATAGCTAGCAGAATTCTTCCGAAAAATTGTTTTCATAAATATGTTTTTCATATGTAGTCCCACCACGTAGGAGGAGAGTTCAGTCTTCAGATCAAGGAGTAGCAGAAAGGTGACAGTAGTCCCTTTGGTTAGGATCATTTTTGTATTCCCTACTCAAGTAACCTATTAATTAATGAAGAATAGGGACCATCAAAGCTAGACCAATGAATAGGTGAAAAAAATCCAATGATGGAGTTAAGATTACCCATGATTACCCCCAAAGGTAAACTATGGTCACGACCTCCTCCAGCAACTAGAGGATGCCATCAACAACATTCCCATTTTACCAATATTTTGGCACAGTTAGTTGTTGAGTCCAGTTGTACTCTTTTGTTTTGTATTCTACATATGCATTTTCTTTACCCTTCTCTTCTTCTCATTTCAGGGTGCAACATGAAAGTTTTGAAAGTCCAAAGGAAGCAGAAATATGATGTCTGAAATCCAATGGGATACTTTAGTACAAGTCTTCACAGGAGTTTCCTGCAAGGTTAGCACCAATTCCTCTTCTCATTGTCAAAAGGTCCTTGAGAAGACAAGGGTAATTTGTTTAGTTTTGTATAGTTTCACAACTCTGATTGTTGTAAATTTGCAGACTTCAGTAGATTAAAAATTGTTCAGTAGACATAGTCTTCTTTCCTGAACTCACTCATAATCGATGCAATGTTTTCCTCTTAAGCTATTTAGTATTGTCAACCACTTGTCTGCTATGAGCATTTAGGATTGTATTGATCTTTGATAAGGACTAATAAAAATCGGGTCAAAATATTTCACATACTTCATACATAAAATTTCCATATTAATAAAGTTCGTCAAAATTGGAGGTGATCTGTTTAGAAATGCTAAACTTTCATAAATAGATGGCATCCTTAGGCCTTTTGTTGCCTTAGATAACTGAAACTCAGATTATCCTAAAAATAGTTCGTGAGACTCTCATTCAGAGCTGAAATTAGTATTTTGAAATCTTTGCAAGTTAATTAATTTTTTAGATGTTACATAGAATGATAACACCTACTTCATCTTAAATTCAAGTCTATAAATAAAGATGATTTTCCCACCTAAAACAACATTGTAAGTCTATACTTTCTCTATATTCAGTACTCTTGTGCTTTAATGCCATAAAAAGTGCTCACCATATCTTCAAGCCTTTGCATGGTCTTATCTTGTGAGGAGTTTTATTTATGTCAATTATTAGATTCTGCACTCAACACTCATGTGTTTAGTCTTGAATGGAAATGTTGAATACACTCATTTGGTTGCCTAGTATGACCAAAATCCAATCTCATTAACAGTTTATTGATCATTTCTGAATATTCTAATGATCTCTTTATTCTTTCTTTTCTTGTTTTCCCTCTCTGGCAATCCATGCTTGAAACCAAGAAAATATTTTTCATTCAAAGCTCAATTTAGCACACAGAATCATTCCTTCAGTCACACAAAGCATACAACCTTGAAGTGGTTACAATAAAATATAAATTAATCATTGGATAAGTAACTTACAGTCATGTCTCCCAAAGATTTGCTACATATTGGACATGTATAATGAGAGCATGTGTAAGCCTGCAGGGGAATGAAATTGTGCTTCTTGAGCAAGAGTGCAAGAAATCTACTATAATGATGATAATACTGAATTATTTAAGTAGCTCTTTCTCCCAATATAAAATAAGAAATACACACCCGAAAACAAGTTGAGTGCATTAAGTGCCCACAACGAAGTGCCTTTATTGGGTCACTAGATGTAAAGATAAAATCATTGCAAATTGGGCAGTTTGATTCAAAACCTTTCTCCCGACATTTGTGTACTGAGACACTCTTTGACATGCATCCATTACAATTCATACAGTGGAAGTAATCAATACCAAGCCCCTTACCAACCCGACATAAGTTGCAAAATGGACAGTGGTAGATGTTCCTGTCATACAATTATAAATTGGACATGTCAGAATGCAGAAATTTCAGGATATACACACATTCCTTTCAAATAAACAAAAGATGAGGCATGGTATCTATTAGCTGCAAGATTGCTATAAATTTTCATTTGTTAGCATGTACACCCAATTGCTTGTTGCTATTGACAAATATTTGAATGAAAATTTCATTGTCAGCCCCACGCACATTTCACATAGACAAACAATACAAGGCACTGCTGCAAAAACTCAAATTGTTGTTTAGAGGGGTACAGAAAACCTCGGGGATTCTTCACAAATAGAACAGACATTACTATCATGGCCAAGTATCAGAGAAAACCTCATCAGAATTACTTCAATATCAATTATCCAAAGCACTGAACCTCAGTGCAACTCACAAATTAAAAAAATCAAGAGACCTCTTTGAAATTAGATAATTTTAGTCAGATTGATCAAAGCCTGTGCAAATAAAATACCCAGAAACTATTAAGTTTAAAGATAATAATAAAAATGACATCCAGGAGATCATATATTTAATTTTGCTTGAATGGCTCCAATAGGACTCCAAAGACTAAAACTACTATTATTCAAATAAACTATACTTGGGCTCTCCTATGGCTTAAGGAGATCCAGATCTCAGTTTAGATTCACTTTGTCAAAGTCACCCAAGTAATCCTCCTCAGACAAAAGTCATGGTAACTGTCTGAAACCATTCTAATATCCAAGCAAATAGAAATTAGTATAGACCAGAGTCACTAAATGCTCTCAAACTAATAAGCTATGAACTAACCCAAGAAACACCCTCCTCTAGGTGGGTTGCTCCACCACCAAGCTAGTTTTCCTTTGAGAGCTATCAACAAAGAGTGCGGATCATTTACCTCTGCAACTACCCCTCAATCCATATCTGCTTCAGATCCCCTAACTGTCCCCCAGCTAACACCACCTTAAATACTACTGTGAAAAAACTAGAGAAGCTAAGAATTGAGTCCAGGACCACCCTCCAAGTGGTCTTCTGCTTGACAAATATTATAATTGAACTATCCAAGTTTCATTTGGAAGTGTTAATTGTAACTTCCAATATCCCTAATTTTTGTTTGGCTCCATATTGCTAATTTATAATGATGGTAGAAATGCTAGCAACTCAGAGAAATCATTCTGCTTTTCCTTGGAGGGGACATGCCCTCACATAACTAATTGTATCATACTTTGATCATATGGCTAGAGCTTAACCCTTAAAACTATGAATACAATTCTTTAATGTTTTAATATGTAGTTACTTTTCTCAAGCATTGATGTTCCAAAACAAAAGTTGGGTCATATCCCTTGCATAGCAAATTTCTTAACAAGGCTGCAAAGTATCTCCACCTTAAAAGAACTCATTGTTCTCATAAAGACCATATTCTCTTGCATATGCAGTACATTCCACGTGACTTCTCCTGATGACCTGTAGGATGACTCAAATGAAATATTCTTTGATGATAATAAAGCAAAGAATGCATTTTCCTCACTGTTTACATGCGACAAAAGATACATAGTGATAGAAGGATGCAATTAAAACTGTTTAGCCCCACACATTAATTTTCTTAATCCTTTACAATCATTGTTTCACCAGAAAAGAACCACCTATCTCAAACTAAAATGCACCTTGTAATCATTAGGCCTAGTAGTGGCTTTGATATCCATCTCCCAAGTCATTTACAACCTTTCCCAGCATAAGAAACTTGTTATCTACTTCTCAATTGTGTTGGATATATTCAGAGCATACTTTCTCATCTCCTTGTCTGTTCTACATATGAAAAAATTGCTTTCATTCTATTGTGATGAATGCTTGAGCACTTTTCAACAACATTCCTAGGAAGGTCCTCTATAGAACTATTTTAACCTCATCCAAGCAACATAAAAATACATGATTCATTTTCAATACCAGAGCATCTAATATCAAGGTAAAAAATCAATAGATCAACCTCCATTCATTGTAGAATATGACTTAAGACTTATAAGGCTGAGACCACGAAATCAAAGTTGCAAGAAAAGGCCAAAACCTGCTTAAAGAAAAACGGGTTGTATTAAATAAAAGGTAACTATCATAAATATTTCGTTCACTGGACATATCACATACTGATTATTTAATAATGTACATTTTTAGATTGAATAATGAATATACATTTTCCTTGTCCCTAGGTGGGGCCTAGTGCTGATATTAAACACCTTGCCCCAAATGAGTACAAACTTTGGTATAATAATTCCTTGTTCCAACATGGGACCCTCTTCTAGTATGTAACTCCTTGCTTCAAGATGGGGCCTAACTTTGGTTTTGAAATTCCTTCTTGTGAAACATATCTTGGTCTCGGTATTCAACTCCTTAACCCTAGACAATACGTATCCCTAACACTGAGATTCCTTGTCCAAGATGGACCTCCTCATGCCATGATAGACCCAGCCTACTATTAATGAGTCCTTGTCTGGAGATTAGGCTCAAGGCTGGTCTGTCATTGTTGTCCAAAATGGATTCAACTTTGGAATTGTTAATTCCTTGGTTGAAATTGACTGGTGAAGAAAAATGGAATTTTACTGATTTATTATTCAACTGTTTGATTAAAATATTAGTTTTGTGGAATTGAGCCATTAGTTTTTGGTCATCTTAAGATGACCTCCATGAGTAGTCATTTCACTGATAACATTTTTCTTCATTCATGTTGGTAATAATTATGAGGCAAGGCGAGAGTGATGAATGTTGGTAATAATTGTTAGATGTTTGATAGTCAAGGCTAGTCAGAAAAATGGGATCGGTTAGAATATTGAATCAATGATGCTTACACAAAAATGAATGTCAATGTAGACCCATCTTCGGGCTTTGTTTGGTAATGATCTTTCCCTGAAGTAGACCCTCGTGTTTCTTCCTTTACTGACCTTTTTCATATGTTTTGTCTTGTCATTGTCTATAGGTATCTACTACTAGAAAGGGATGATCAATAATAGACTTGGTTGTAATAGAATCACTACAAATTAACTTCCCATACCTGCTATACAGATGGTAAATAGAAATACAGAGTGCAAATATTCAATAATATTGAGAAGTAAAGAAACATGGAGGCTTAGCATTGAGATTGCCCATGACCAAATTACACCTCTAGATAGACACCATTTTTCATTGATCTTATTGGAATACCATGGGCTCTCAAATTCAGGGACTTTAACCAAATTGTTACCCAAACTATCCTCAATTAAGAAATAAACAATAAAAACATTAGAATTCTTTGAAGATAACTGTTTTGGCAGTAAGCTATCCCATGGATCCTTTTTTGGTATTTCTAGCCGTTGATCTTATTTTCAGTATTTGTGCCTGTAGACCATGGGTATTATTTTAATTATTGTGTCCCTTGGCTAACCCACAAATTTTTGTTTCAATTTTTTGCCTATATTCTGACCTACAGGACTTTATTACAACTCCTGTGCTTGTAGGTTGATCCATAGGTCTCTATATCCATTCTTGTACCCATAGGTTGATCCATAGTACATATTTTTGAAGACTCAGAAGATTTGCAGGTTCTGCTAACAATATCACCAGATTCCACATGAAAAAGAAGACAAATAAATTACAGCAGCAAACATTACTGAGCTTTTCTAAGTCAAAAGCATTTAGTGCAGACAAAGTCTGTTTAAGAATGCCTTTATGCCATAAAAAATAATCCTCATAAATTGTTATTCTCCCTTGCTGTCCTCTTTTATACAAATGTGACAAAGAAATTTGTTTTAGATGTCAACAAATTCGCCTTTTTAGCACAATGAGCTCATGTTGATCCATCAAAATGTATTTCTGACATAACCATTAAGATTTTACAACTTTAAGGCAAAGCATACCAAAATACTCCTCTCATAACTTGTAATTAGTGTGGGTCAAAGGAAAGAGAAAATCACCCCAAAAAATATGAATGACTTTGGATTTGACTTATATCAATATTAATCATTAAATATGGCTGTACCAATATCATTTGGACATTGGCCGATATTAGCAAGAAAAAATTTAAGAAGATAGGATTAAAGCAGCCATTTCCTATGTTTTTACCAAGTAATGAATATAATATACACTTGGAAATCTCTTGATACATATTTTCACGTGGAAGATTTGGTTTTTCCTGAATGCTGTTTTGGATTTCAATTTTATAGGGTTTTTATTTACAGGTTTGATGTTGGTCTTGCATTATCATGACATCAAGGGCTCAAGGTCATAAAAATGTTTTCTTTCTTTGCTTTCCGTACATATAGAGGCAAAGCTATGAGATTGGTATATTTAGATATAAAAAGACACTTCAGAAATTGTTCGAAAACTGAATGATGTTTTAATAAAAAAAATTGAAGTATCAAAGAATGCTACACTAACATCTAGATTGAAAGCAATTTAGCAAAACGATAGAGAAAGAAGAGTACGATCAAGTATACAAAGTTGTCCTAGAAATTGTGTGAGATGAAAAGCATAATAGAGAATGACTATTGAGAGATTACTATGTAGAATAAAGAAAACTCTAATCCAATTGAAGATAGCAACCCACACAGAAGCATTGCAGATGGCCTCAGGGCTAGCAAGTGTGGGCCTCTTTGAAGATATTTCCAAGACTAACACAAGGTCAGGGTATCAAATGAACAAATACAAAAGCTGGAAATGATGTGTAGGTATGCTGTCCTAAGTGTGGGACTGAAGACCACACTAAGAATGACACCTGCACCCACATGTCATCAAGTCGAACCTCACAACTAGGTGCATTTTGAGCAACACCCAAAGACATATATGAACATACCAAGTGGTCACCCATATTGCAAGTATAGCAAATCACGAGGTCATAATGACAGAAAATCCTATAATTATAAAAAATCTACCAAAAAATAGAGACTATGAAGCCATGATCTTTGTCCTGCATCCACAACAAAACATGTGCATGGTTGATCAATCAAGTACCGTGCCAATAGCTGCACTAAAAAAGCAATTGTTGAACAAGAAAAGGGGGGAGGAGACTGAGAATTATTTGAATTAAACTCTACATCTATGGTCAAGACCACCCATATTGCTTGCCCTTTAAGACCACTGACAAACATCCATCCTATGAAACTTAATACCATGGAATTCTTTATTGTTTGGCATTGCAAGAACGCATGAGGAAAGATACAAAGACTCCTAAATTGATGATAAGGATGGTTCAATTCACTAAACATTGACAAGGGAAACATGCCAATGAATGATAGCTTAGGGAGAAATAAAAGACTTTAATTGAGGTTGTCAAACATTTAAGATGAATGCAAGCTAAAGAGTATAGTTGAAGATTAGAGGTTTTAAAAGTTTGAGAAAATGCAGACTGGTGACTTGTTTTCCAATGCCTCTGAAAAAAACAACGTATTCTCTTGAAGAATGGAGACATTTTTGGATATCATAACTTTTATGCCAAGACTCCAAGATAAACACCGTAAAGGAAGAAAAGTAGTTGGATGAATGACTACAAGAAAGCTAGTAGTCAGTATATATATTAAGAAATACTATTTTAGAGTCTATCATAGATCGAGAACGAAATGTGAATTTGTTGCCTTGTTTTTCTTGGAAACACACAAGTACACTACTTGTACCTCAGTTCACATGCTGCAGATGATTAAACACAATAAGATTGAATCGTTCAATATGTAGAGGGATGATAAAGTTGATGTTTATTATGCAAATACAAAAGAGAATTTTGATTTCAAGAAGCTCACTGAGAATGATGATGCATATTCAAATATTGTCAAGACATATTCAGCTTGATAACATGAACATTACTTAAGTGTTAGAAAACCAAACTCCCAAGAATTAATGATGGAATGGCATTAGTAAACTAGGGGAAATATGCAATAAAAATAGAAAGAAGATGGTTAACCCTTATATAGGGGAATAATATATTATTAATAATAAATGTAGTTAAATGGTTCCATGATGGGGGATTTTGCATTTTTCCATGTCTATTCAAAGTAGTTATATTTTAAGAGAATGAATTGAGGGACGTAAAAGAGACTTAGTATAAGACACATTAGCCTCAAAAGAGAGGAAGGCTCAACAGATGGATTCATATACAGTGATGTAACAAGGCAAAGTGTTCAAGGTCTTCCTACATAGCAGTTATATTTTAAGAGAACGAATTGAGGGACATAAAGGAGACTTAGTAGAAGACAAATTAGCCTCAAAATAGGGAAAGGCTCAACAGATGGATTAATAAACAGCGATGTAACAAGGCAAAGTGTTCAAGGTCTTCCTACATAGCCAACCAGAGAAAATACCTATTCATGGATGTAAGCTTAGCATCTCAAATTCTGGTCAGTAATTGAGTGGCTTTCCCACCATGGCTAAAAATGTATCCCTAGACCTGCATATTAGGTGTTACTATTGTTACTGCTCAAGTGCTCAATATTACTATAACTATATTTGTTTGTTCAAAAAAGTTATATTTTAAGAGAACAAATTGAGGGACATAAAGGAGGCTTAGCTGAAGACATGTTAGCCTCAAAAGAGGGGAAGGCTCAACAGATGGATTAGTATACAGCGATGTAACAAAACAAAGTATCCAAGGTACTCCTACATAGCCAACCAAAGAGAATACCTGCTCATGGATATAAGCTTAGCACCTCAAATTCTGGTCAGTAATTGAGGGGCTTTCCCACCATGGCTAAAAATGTATCCCTAGACCTGTATATTAGGTGTTACTAATGTTACTGTTTAAGAGCTCAATATTACTATAACTATATTTGTCTGTTCAAAGCAGTTATATTTTAAGAGAACGAATTGAGGGACATAAAGGAGGCTTAGCAGAAGATGCATTAGCCTCAAAAGAGGGGAAGGCTCAACAGATGGATTAATATACAGCAATGTAACAAGGCAAAGTGTCCAAGGTCCTACATAGCCAACCAGAGAGAATACCTGTTCATCGACATAAGCTTAGCAACTCAAATTCTGGTCAGTAATTCAGTAGCTTTCCCACCATGACTAAAAATGTATCCCTAGACCTGCATATTAGGTGTTCCTATTGTTACTGTTTAAGAGCTCAATATTACTATAACTACATTTGTTTGTTCAAAGCAGTTATATTTTAAGAGAACAATTGAGGGACATAAAGGAGGCTTGGCAGAAGACGCATTAGCCTCAAAAGAGGGTAAGGCTCAACAGATGGATTAATATACAGCAATGTAACAAGGCAAAGTGTCCAAGGTCCTCCTACATAGCCAACCAGAGAGAATACCTGTTCATGGGCATAAGCTTAGAAACTCAAATTCTGGTCAGTAATTCAGTGGCTTTCCCACCATGGCTAAAAATGTATCCCTAGATCTGCATATTAGGTGTTACTATTGTTACTGCTTAAGAGCTCAATATTACTATAACTATATTTGTTTGTTCAAAGCAATTATATTTTAAGAGAATGAATTGGGGGGCATAAAGGAGGCTTAGTAGAAGACGCATTAGCCTCAAAAGAGAGGAGGGCTCAACAGATGGATTAATCTACAGTGATGTAATAAGGGTAAGTGTCCAAGGTCTTCCTACATAGCCAACCAAAGAGAATAACTATTCATGGATGTAAGCTTAGCATCTCAAATCCTGGTCAGTAACTGAGTGGCTTTCCCACGATGGCTAAAAATGTATCCCTAGACCTGCATATTAGGGGTTACTTTTGTTACTGCTTAAGAGCTCAATATTACTATAACTATTTTTCCTCCTCATTGGAATGAATATAAAGCCATGTTCGTCATAATATTTGTTGGCTTTGGAATTGTATGAATTCATCTAACTATTTAATTATTCTTTTTTTCCTTTATGTGATTTTCTTTTATATTTAAGATAGAAATTTATGGTTCAATGAAAAGACTGTAACACATTATTAGAGAAAATAGAAGATTTTTAAGAGCTTCTCATACCATAAAAAACCCTATGTGATCCACAATAGACCAACATGGCCATGATGCTAATTGACCAACATCGACATTCTGGCAATGCCATCATGGTATTGCTACAAGTGACCATATCTCTGTGAACATGTTCTTCAGTATTTGAACCAACCATAGTTGCAAACATTTCAACTTATCATTAGGCCACAGCTCAAAGAAATGTCATTGAAGATACAGCCACATTGCTCTATCGTGGATATCACAGCCATCTTGGTTTATTGTGGACAACATAGCATTTATCACAATATGAGAAATCTTTGTATATCTTCACCTTACTTTCAAACCATATTATTATCTTAAATAGGAAAGCAATCATACAAAGTAAATAGAATATAGGATGCACTTGAATAAATTTATACAAATGCACAGCCAACGAGTATTATAATCATCATGTAATAGAGACTGAGATAATAGAACATTGTATATATCAGATCCATATGTTATGTCACCTTTTCAAAACTTAAAAAATTAATAATATTTAGTTGGGCACAATCACTTTATTTCAAAAGGGTAACTTAAATATTATCTTAGGTCCTATGTAATATTTAAATGTGTTTTTAACACTTTATTCAAAATGTATCTCAAAAGGGGCCTTTGGATGTAATTAAAAACTATTTTTAAATATTTGGAGGGAAAAGTAAATTAAAATAAATAAAGAGCACAAATTAAACTGCCTATAAAAGAGAAGTCAAGGCTCACATCAAATCATCCATTATCCATTATCATCATTTTGAATTCGAATTTCAAAATTAAAAGCTTTCAAGGATGGAAACCCTCTTGGAATCATTTCAGATTTGGGGACAAAATCCCTCATCTCCAATTGGGCGATTCTACACAAGAATCGTGATTATGCTTTAACTAGAAACAATTTTATTTGCAAGAAAATTGACATCATACACTGCTGCACCTGATTTATGATCAGCCATACTGAGGGTTTAAATTCATACTTGGTGAACTAATTGCTGTGCCAGCTCTAATCAGATTTTCCTAGCAGATTCAGGTAGGATTTGGTAATTTTCCTTTATCCTCTTGCCACCACCGTCGACTGAGAGTAGCCATACAGCAGCTGATCAACCGTCATTCATTCACAAGCTAGTACATTGCTGAATTTTGACTGGAATTGGTGCTGACTTCTGATATAATATTATGTTGTTATCAAACTCTGCTGTTTTAGATCAGAACTGCTTTTAATTAGAGGTTTGATTATTACTGTTGGTCAAGTGATAATTTTCATTAATGTTAGCAGCCAGATCTGAAGGTTTTTTATAATTAATTTTAGCATCACTGATTCTGAATCTATTCACTGGTTAGTTTGAATTATTTCTGGAAATTGTTTACAATTTCGAAAATTACAGTATTAGGGCTAGGGCTTGGTCATATCTTTCTATTTTCAGTTTTCTATGAGGGTTCCTTAATGTATTTTGCATCATCATTTATAGAATTGCATTCTGTATATATTGTGATCTGAATGTAATAATTTAGATATGAGTTATCATCCCTGTTCAAGGGTATTTGAAATATCATTTAAGCTGTCCACTGTTATATGTGTGATAAACTAAAAATGGTTTAATATCTGCAAGTTTATTCATAAATTCTGATATTTATATGCTGCTGTTTCCTTAAATGTCTGCTGTAGTCTGCATTCATATAATATCTAGGATTTGGTTTAATATCTTTGCATTACTTTCAAGTTTCAGATTTTATTCTTAATATTCTATATTTTGTACCAGCTGATACTAACTCTAATAATCACATATTGCTGCTCCAAATTAGAGTAGGATTTTCAATTTCATAGTTTAGTTTTCATTTTAAAAATCCTATAAATCAGAAAATACAAAAAAATTACATATTTCCTAAAAATTCTGAAAAGAGGATAGTACACAATATGGCATTATTTTCAGTCAAGTTAGGAAAGAGAAAAGTGGTAGTAATATTGAGTTGTTAGGCAGTAACTATATTGATACCTAATGTGCATGTACAGGGATATACTTCAAGAGACAGGAAAACTATTCAATTACCAGCCAGCATATCAAAAATGGCATAGAAGATAGCGATCAATCAATTGCTCTGGCTCTTAAGAAAAAATCAAATGTTAAATTTTGAAGTAAAGAAGAGTATATGATAATCATGCCTCCATTGATGTATGATGTTCTTTAGTTTTGTAAGGAAAAATGAAGATTAAGAACACGAAACAGAGATTTTTGGAAATCTTCCATAACCTTTCATCATCAAAGAATTTGCATATGCTGCAGAAATAGCGTGCCATGGAAAACCCTTTACAAGATGGAGTAGCACAGGTTGGTGCAATAGCCTGAATACGCAAACACCTCATGCACATGATATTTGTTGTTGCTTTCCTGCAATAATAGCTTATAAGATGAGCAATAAAATTCTGATATCATTAAAGAACATAGAATTATATTAGAAACAAATCATAAGAATTTTAGTCCATGGAAGTCTAACCTGTCCATCAAATGGTTGCTGTCTTCATCATGACAGAGCCTACAGGTGAATAACTGGCCACAACAAGCAGCAAGCAGTTTACAATTCCTCTTATAATGCTTGCAGCCAAAACATTTTTTCTCTGCATCTCTATATGATGGGCATTGTCCACGTATGTCTTCTCCATTGCCCCAAGGAGATGCTTCTGTCTGAGGCAATTGCTGTTGTGCAGCTATCCAGCGACTAAAAGCATTAACCATCCAGTCAGATTTGTATTATTTTGATATCAATATTTGTGTAAAGTATATAAGATATCAACATGCTTAAGAATTAACCTGGTCATAAGATTTTGCATAAGATATGCTTTTTTGCGTGGATCCAATGAAGTATCTCTTGACACCTTTCTTATGGCTGATTCAAGTTCTTCCTGATTCATTCTGAAAATGTCCTTCCACCCAGGCTTGAATTTCTGACTGCCTTGTTTGACCTGCTTTTGAACATCTTGCACCACATCTGTTTCCAATATGTGTTGCTTATCTTTCCTTGAAGGAGCAACAGTACATGCAGAAGCTCTGATCTTCTCAATTGGTATACCATTAGAACTCTTCAAGTCACCATCTTTACAAGCATTTTCAAAAGAGAGTTGATAATCTTCAGAACTATCTATTTCAGTCAAGCAATTCAACTTTCCTGAAATCTCCTCATTCAAATTAGAACTATCACAATCAATCTCAGATAGGTAATCTGCCACCATTTGCAATGATTCTGCAGTACCTGAAGGAGGTACAGTCTGTTCCTCTAATACAGATGGTGACTGGTTAGCAGACATTGGAGATCCTTTCCACCATTCATTCAGCCATTCATCAAACATTGTATTACGTGTAGCATTTCTCAAAATATCCAACATTAAATTCTGTTCCTCTTGTGTAAGTGCTGCTGTCACCCATGGCAGCATTGTCTGGAGTAATTCAGCACCTGTAGTTCCAACTATCCGACCTACAATCTTATCTTGTTCATCTACAGAAAAATGGGTGTCAAATAGTGGCCACAACTCAAGTTCTTCTCGGGATACATGAAGATCTAATGCTATTCGTAATGACTTGCACATGCCTTGCAACTTTGTAGAAAGAATTCCATGCTTCAGTATCTGATCTCCAACTGGAGAAGTGCTGGCATCTGATTCTATAGACAGGTTATTCCAAGTCCTATTCTCATGCAACTCTGAAAGCTCAAGAAGAACGACAGAAATGTCTTCAAAAAGCTTTTCCTCCTGCTTGTGGTCAATGGTATAAGAGTGACTTACATTATGAAGAGCCTCTTTTGCCTCTAAGGCTGGAAAAACAATTTCATCTTCAGCATTGCTGTGAGCTCGATACAAACCCCACAGAAGATGAAAGCGTCCATAGAAATGCCGAAGGAATGTTGTATCACAATTTGATATCCTAGCTGATTCAATATCCAAGTACTTGAGGTCCTTGCGGAGAGCCTTGTGAAAGTGAAAAATGTGAGCAATGGGTTTGTGTTCTTGACTAACATCTGAGGAACCAATATTAGCCGCTAAATCAAATATGCTAGAACTAAAAGATGTACTAGCTTCTGAATTGAAAGAAAAGCATTTCAAATTCCTTCCTGTAGATTGTGCAACTGTACACAAGTTTTTACTAGTTTCACCCAGTTCAGGAGGGCCATAAAGTTGCCTAAGAGAGGGGTTTTTAGAACGTGTAAATGAAGTTATTGAAGTACATTGATCAGAAGTGCAACTTAGATGCTCTATTTTACAAGAGTGAGGTCGTTTTAAAGGCCTTTCATGTGTTTCTGTTGAAATGTGTCCACAATTATCCTGGCTTTGTGATTCTCTATTACAAACATTACAGTTATCGTTCATGTCTAATAAATTTTCTTTTTTCTTCTCTGTGCAGCAACCCTTTGCAGAATTTGAAGAAATGCAAATAAATCTTCCAGACATGAAGCCAGTATTTATCTTTCCTTTGCAAGCCCATCCAGAGAAAAGTGTAACTAAAGCCATATCAGCATTAGGAGCTGCATCACAAGTAACTAAGAACAAGAATTATTTCCACTGTCTCATTAAAGAATTAAAGAACTAAAAAATATAAAATGCAGTCGTCTTTTTAACCATTTAGTAATTTTCCTCATAAAATACATAACTCATTTTTTTGAGATACATGCGTGCATGTACACTCAAGATAACATTCATAAAATATTTGAAAAATTAACCTGCTTGGTGCATGTTCTGAAGCATTTCCTTCATCTCCTGTTCACTCAGGGTTGCAACAAGCCAAGGAAGGACACGCTCCAATAATTTCAATGGCATTATACATAGGCTTTCATACAAAAGAATACGTTGCTCTTGAATACTACAATGCTCACGTGCAAGAGGAAGCACCTAAGAAAATAATCCATTCACACATTCACATTAATGAACAATCATTCCATGTTGAGCTATATGTATTTATTGCCCAACAATTAACAAAAGTGCTATGAAAAAGCCAAGGAGCCTACCTCAAACTCCTCATCCAGAAAATGTTGTTGAATTGTCTCCATTATCAGGTCAGCCTGTCCACAAAACTTACTGGAACTTTCAGAAGTATTCAAATTTTCTCCTACAATATGCATACTTTCTACAAGGCTTTGAAAATTATGTATCTGTCTTTTTTCTTGTGCGTGGTCATCAACAAAAGACAAGCATCTTCTAACTTTCTGACCAATAGCTGGAAACAAAATGTTGTCCTCTGCAACACTGGTCATGGGGTGTCAGTTTATTAAAATGTAACATATAAGAGCTCAACCTCAAATGGAAGAGTAAACAGAATACCTGTGGAAGATGCAAACGTCTGCAAAAAATTGCAACCTATCAATGAATGCAGGCATATTTGAAATCTCTCCTTCAAGATGCATCCTATGTGCCTCTTCAGTAATTTCTGTTAGCTCCATCATAATAGCTTTATGCCAATGTATAATCTCATCGATTGGAGATGTCAACAAATTGCTGGCATGGTTAATTGCAAGGTTGTGCTTGATAACTGAGGGCCTTTTGCCATTTTTTTTACTGTGTTCAAATACATCTGAACCATGTATAAAAATTGGAGTTTTTTCTGCCACCACTGCATTACACTCTGGTTCCTCTAACCAGCATATTGTTTGTTTAGCTTTGAGTAAGATAATATCTTTGATGTCCACTCGTAATGTCTTCTCTTGCATCCAGGTATACACAACCTTCATTGTCCATGAAAACACTTGTCAAAGGAATAACTTGAAAGGGTGACTTCATTTTGCCTCTCTTAAGTAACTTGCAAAAAACACTACCTCTTGGAGTAGTTTGTCTTCAGGGACTATTTCACGCATACATTCTATCATGTACTTCTTTTCATCAATCGAAATCGAGGAAAGAAGCCATGGAAGGAATTCTTCCATCAAATTCACTGGAATGCTGCACATGAATTGCCACACCAGTGAAGCCTGCTCTCTGAAGGAGAAGTGCTGTGTAAGTAATGGGAATATCTGCAACCAATCAAGTTATTTGTCAAGTTTAGGTGAGGGCTCAATTCTATACTATAAGCAACATTTTTAAGAAGCATAAATTCCTTGAACATCTGCCCACGTCATTGATCATAGGAAAAGCATTCCAAATCAGAGGCGCATATTATTTGATAGACTAAGATTTTATATTTTGGTGCCTTGCAAGTCCACATGAGTGCAACTAATTGCAAAAACAAATGTCTACAATATCAGTCACTATCTTAACATTATATCTTTAGTGAATTGTGTCCTGTAATGATTTTACAAAAACTTCTCATAAAATTCAAAGAGATGAATACGGTAGAACTTCTGAAGTGGCAAGGAAAACAATCAGAAAGGCAATCCAGTTTTTCAGGCTGAGATAAATGGATTAGTAAAACCAATTCAATGAGTACTGATATATTTTGCATTAATCACAGATTCTGTGGATCAAGAGTAAGTACAGCCATTTTTTGTTTAGTGTGATGTTGCAACATGTTAGGTTGACTTGTCACCCACTAGTGACAGATTTAAAATTCAGGTTAGCATTACCTGCCCAGTCCAAGGCGTTTCATTGATTAAAGTTTGGTTGCCGAACATGCAAGAGCCAATGTGCATTAACTTAATTTGTTTTTACGTTATCATTAATTACATTAATTTGTAAAGGAGAAAATAATTGTAAATAGACATTATCATGCACTGCAGGAGCCTTCTGAGAAGAGAAAGAATTTATATCGATGTATATAGATGACCAAGATGGGTCAATGTGACTCAAAAGTACAACTGATTGAAATAACATGACATCAGAAAGAAGATCTGAAATTGGGCTAAAAGCTAAAGCTAAACAATCAGCACACCAACAAAAGAGTTTAGCTAACAAGATCTAATTTCCTTGACCTAACAGATGATCATAACTCATTTTATCAGCATTTAGGTAGAGTTATCAGATGAAGGGTAGATAATATGATCTCAACATCCATAACTAAGGATCTTATTTAAATAAGTGCATACCTGCTCCTCTTCTTTTGACATATGTTGACATAGAGAGATCTGAATGGCCTCTGTACAACTCACAAGCTCTCGACGTAACTCCAGTAACCCATTATTGTCATGTTCTGTAGCTGAATTTAGCAAACCAAACACATGGTCAAAAAGGTCATTTTCCCCTATATGCTCGAGTGAGTAAGTTAGAGCTACATTCTTTACCCTTGTGTCAAGAGCAGGAAAGATTACCTGCTCACAACAGAAACCATGAGTTAGAAATTCAATCACATAACCCACTGAGAGTCTTTCAACTCAAGCATATTCTTAGTCTTATCAAAACAGACATGCATTTTCAAAACCAAGAACAAAATGGCCATATTAGAATGTTCATGAATATAGAAATGTTAGTTCTACTAGAGAAAATCACGTTAATTAAACTAGCCTAAATAGAGTCCATTGAACACTTAGATTTGGCATTTTTCATTTGCAATGTTTCTTTTAAAGCCTAGTTCATCTTGCAGTAATAAAACACGCAAGTCTGCAAACCTCAAAACGTCCAACTTATCAGCAAAATTACAGGAGATGAGAAACTTTGATAGGAACCAAGAAGACTATTGAGGGTGATTTCAACAAAATTGTTATCATATTTTTCTTACCAATGCCATTAAGTTGATGTCTAATCTCAATGACCAATTATATCTTGATTTACTTTCATTCTTGAACTTTGCAATTGTGCCTTAAAAGACATGATACTAGTCTTCCTACATTTCTCACTATGTTGTACCAAGCCCCCTTTTGACAGGGTTAGGGAATTGAGAGAATGTGAAAAGGTGATGCCTAGAAGTACTTCCAAAATCCTAGAAACAATATTTGGTTAGAAAAATAGCATGGGTATAGAAACACATACCGAGGGATGGGGATGCATCCTTGTGGAACATAGGTTTCTCATACATTATGTACAAATGAACCCTCATTTATTTTGAATTATTCAAACACCAAATTTGAAGCAAAATGTAATATCCCCAAATAGGGATAATAGAAAAATAACAATATTCCCAAAACTAGGGGCACAGAAAAATCTGAAACTTAATTTGCATATAAGAATTTCAACAACAAACTCATATTTACAATCAGATTAATGATCTGATTTTTCTGCTAAAAGAAATAATTTTTTGAGTATTATTGAACTTAGGAAAAGTACAGAGAATCCTCTTATTTCTGCCCAGAAATTCCAGAAATGAAACACAATGGTTGTTCTTTGATTTTTCTGAGATAAAGAAGAATAAAGTATGCAGATTTTAGATACAAAATACCTCAGTCTTTGTTCAAAACCTAGCCGCCCTCAAATATGGTGTCAAACTCCAAGACAAGGTAGCGCTAGGTCTGATTTACTTGCACTTTTGTTGCTGTCCTCAAGAATGCTCAGAAATGTGAAGATATCATGAAATAGTTGAACCAAATCTGAACCTTCAACTCCGAATTTCACCTCTAAATCAGCCTCTGAACCTGATAAACAATTGCAGCCCAGAAAAGATGATGTTATAGGGTTTCACAGACCAAAGCTCTTCCACCAAAACACACCCTTCTGACTAGGGGGAGCTCATATGTCTCTCTGAAACCAGGGATACTCAAGGGTTTCAGACCTTAAGCCAAGTTGCAGCAGCAATAAACAGAAAACTCACAACATAATGAGCTCTAAAAGACCCCTAGAGAGTTATATAATATCTCCCAAAGTGATACATTAATGTCAACCCTTGATTCACCACCTCTTAATCCAATGCTCCACATTGAAACCCTAAAAAACAATAATGTTGTACGTCCTGTTCCTCTTGGGTAATTCAAGGAAAGGACAGCCAATGTGCTACTAATCCTCATGATTTGAGTTGGGGAAATTACACAAAATGTCTTTAGTAGTAAACATACAAAGGCAATTGCAATGCTACTTCTCGATCCAAAGGTAGACTTTCCTACTTATCTTTTATCCTTAAATAATATTTTATAATTATTGTGATTTTTAAGTGTGGTAATAGATCCATTAAAAAAATGATTAGGAGCATACTAAGAATCCAAATATTTCTAGAAATGGATTGATAACGAGGTCAGAAAAAAGGAGATATGCTTCCTGCAATATAGGCCACTATCTTCAACAAAATAATAATAGTTTTAAAAGGTGAACTTTAATAGGTTATTTTCCCTCAATAAAGATGAAAATATCAATACTAAGTTGTCGGTTCCGGTACTGGTTCGGGTTCGGGTTTGGGGGTTTGGTTCGCCAGTTCAGCTAAATTTTTTTGGGGGAGGGTTCAGTTCGTTTTGGGTTCATTAATACAAAAAACATGTATATATATATATATATATATGCAGCCTAGAAGCATGAATTAGGATTAGAATATCACATAACATCATATAAACAACAAAACCACCATAAACTTGAATATAATTTAAAACATGCATGATAAATATAATAATATTCATCGTTCAAACTTCAAGTTCAATATTACAACACTTTTAAAGTTTTAATCATCAAATGGATTCTCTAAATCATCAATATCAATGTCAACATTTCATTAGATGAAGTAGGAAGACTAGATGAATCACAAGTAGTGCCAATGGCACTGTCATTAGCACTAGTATTGTGCCCATGCTGCTGTTGGATATCGGAATCCTCATATGTAGAAGCTTCAATGATCAATCTTCAACTCCTTTTGTCAATCCAACATGCAAAAATGAAAACTCAGCCTCTTGGAATGAAAATGCTTGTTTGCAAAACAAATGAATAAGAATGAGGTAGTTTAGGTGTTTAAAGTGTTTTACAGGTCACTTTTAGGGTTTCCTTGGGCGTGGGTCAAAGTCAAACTGCATAAAACATTTAAAAAATGCAAAAAAAACCACTTTATGGTCGCCTATTGGGTTCGCTCTGGGTTCTTCCCAGGTTCGCCCAGGTTCTGCATGGGCAAACCCGGCCAAGAAAAAACACACCCTAGCTGAACCCGCAGAAGAACCGAACTCGATCCAATCCGGATCCGAAGCAAACCAAAACCCGTACCTTGCATTTTTGAGGCTAACCCAATAACATAGTATCAATATAATAACTTTAGTGAAAGCTCTTTATATTTCATTCAAATAGCATTAGTCAGACATCAATCAGATGCTTCAGCAAAGAGATACTCTTAATGCAAGATGGATCACTGCTGCAAATTTTAGAGGCCGTCTCTTCTCAATTGATACTCAAAATATTTATCATGACAAACTCTCACTTTTTTCTTTCAAATGGCATTGATGCAACTTAAATTGGATGCGCTAATAAAGAGCTATCTTTGTTGCAAGACAGATAGCCACTGTTTGTTAGAAAAACATCAGTCCTGAAAGGTCCACTTTAAGATTGTATATCATCAATCCAAAATATTGTTGTAGTCCAAGATATGCAAATTTAGTCCAACCATAATCCCATAAATAGTGCCAAAGTAAGTTGGACTACATCAAAGATCCAGCAATATCTAAATCATTAGTTGAAATAACCAACATAATAGATGAATGAAAGAGATTTTTACAATGATCCAATATGAATGGTGAAAGACAAAGTAGTAGCAATAACCTCAATGTAAGGTTCGCCATACAACTATACTTAACAAAGATAAAATCTAGATCCTTGAATGGAACAATGATACAATGTATTCCTATAATGACTAATCATGTCATTTATATAGCAAAACAGTACAAGGGACTTCCTTCCCCCATAAGCCAATTACTACCAATGTCTCAATACAATATACCATAAAGGACATATATAATTACCTAACACTATAGGCATATCTTGAATGTCAAGAAAATATTTGGGCATCACCTACATATACCAATCTACTCAATCAACTTCTATCACCATTTCTTTTTTTCACTATGTGCTTTATCCACTTTTTATTTGGCAATAGACCTTTGTTGTGTTCTACATGCTTGCTAGAGTTAAATACCCTCATCAATGACCTTTGTCTATATAGTCATGCAAAAGATAACTTTCAGCATGGACTTCTCCATATTAGGTGAACTCTTAGAAAAAATACTGTGAAGGTCCCTACAAGATGATGTATTTTAATCAAAATTTCTATTTGCACTTTCTTGTTACTTTGTTAGCCGGATCAAATGACTATCTCCTATCATGCCGGCTCAATGGTACCTCATCCATGTTTTGTTTACAAGGCAAGAATCTTAGCTTATGAATCCTAGATCTTCACAATTCCCAAAATACGTTATCAAAGATTTGAACCCTGATCATACAAGTTTATTGAAATCAAACAACTATTTATGAAACTAGAGATCATGCTTCTTGACTATCATGTCCCCTTTTCCTAGGCAATCATCAATTACTGAGGTCAGTCTATCATTTGGTCCTCGTGAACTAACAAGATGATTAGGGGACCCCTCTGAGGGTGTTTGTGACCGGTCAGTCAACCATTTGTGCACAATTGGTGTTTCCCAACTCAATGTTTCTAGGGTTTTGTTGTGTACCTTTCGGAGCATGATTTGGACACTTTGTCCATACTATTTTTAGTAAGTCACAGGGTGGTCGGCGTCCTAGTCAATTGGCAGTATTTCCATATCAGGAAAGTTGGCAGATTCTCGCCATGGATTTATCTTGGCATTTATCATGGTCCTGTGTATTAAGTTTAAATAACATTAATAATAAAGTTAAATTAATATATTTAACTTTATGTGTTATTTATATATTTTAATGACTTCATGATAAAGGTGTTTTAAGGGGGCTTTTTAAAAGATTATTTTATTTCACAAAAGTTAGCGCCAACTTAAAGGAGATATAAGGTGGGAAGTAAATTTAATTAATTAATTTTAAATTGCCAACTTGGGTGTGGGAATTGGAGGGAGATATAAAAGCCAATTTGTGAGCTCATTTGCACATTCATGTTGAGAAGAAAATTGATAAGGGTTTTGCAGGTTGGACTGGAAAGTCTGAAAATTCTTGGCTTCATTGAGGACGAAAACCCTCATGAGGAACATGTTACAAAAGTGAAAGATCTCCCAAGGTTACTTAGCTAACAACTTTGTTCAAGGGTTGTGCTTGTGCTTCAAATCGATTGCAGGAAAGGCTTTGAATTCAGGGTTAGAAGTATTTATCTGGAATTCACAGGAATATTGATCATCATTTCAAAGTAGCGGGATTACAAAGGTTTGTGAAGGATTTCCAAAGTTTTTTCACCTGTATGAAAATTGCCAAGAGACATGGTATGAAAGTTTGCTGATTGCTCATTGACTATAGCCATTCAAAGTTTGTGGCGTTTCATTTGGCTATTCAGAGGGATTGCTTGTTATTTGATACCTCTTTGTGGGACGTGGTATCTCATAAAGTAGAGCCATAGTGCCCATGCCATAGCACAAGATCAATTTGGGTGAAATGACATGATTTGCATAGCTTCAGGTCAGCCACACCATAGCAGTTGGGGTCGTGGGACTCAGACAGCAGTGATTCCACACTCCCATGCCAGTCATATTGCTCTCTACTTCACACGCCAGCAGTCAAAAGAAATTGTGGAGCCATAGTTAGGGATTTCTGCTCATTCGAGGAGCTGCGTGAAGGTTCATAGGGAAGTTGCAGGTCTGCAATAGATGCTGCATACAGTATAAAGGAACAGTGTGAACATACACGGCCAGGGTATTCATCTGCAGATTGGTGCAGCAAGCAAGGTTGCAGTTAACCACCAACATAAGGAAAAATAGGGGGTTCCAGAATCATTACGGCCTGTGTAAAAGTCATCACCAGGTCAGATATGTATGTAATGTTATGAAAACAATTGCATTATCAGACTGTTAATTTCAGAAATAGTATGATGTTTCAGATTGAATGAAACCTCTGTCTATGCAAATACTATATTCTCTTTCCTATTGTTTGAATGTAATATTCATTATCTTTAAATGTGCAAACAACATTGATTGTACTGTGCTTTGAGGGGGAGTCTCGAAACCAATAGTATGCCAATAGTTTGACAAAATGCCTCACATTGTCAAACTGAGATAATCGAGCAAAAATCGCAATAGTTTGTTCCAACTGAGGTGGGACATTACATGGACTTGCTAATCAGTAATCTCATTAGGCATATTTTACTCCCATAAGGCAAATCTTAATAGTGCTCAATATGGAATATCTATTTAGTATTTCCTTTTAGGACTTTTCTAAAATAAAGAGCAAAAACAACAGGAGGAGAGGCACAAGGAAGTTAACGCCTTTAGATGTAGCTGACTCAGATGCAATAAGCTTTAGACCAAAAATTGGATACAATCCAAAAAATATTGTCAACGAAAATGGGATAGCCATACTTTCTTTCGTCAGATCCTCTAACAATTAGCTTCCTCCTTTTCATTAAGCCTCGAGATGAAATGAAATAATATTATGTCTATCTTCAACAAATAGGTAAGACTCGAGTAAATGTTACCTTCATTTTAAAAATGGTTCCCATGTTCTAAGACAAACCTTCATACTATAATTTAAACAAAAATTGGGTACTATCTAGAAGACAACAAAAGTAATAAAGATTCAGTGAACTGAAGATTCCCAGTTTGTATATCAGCATGTAATAAGAATCTAAGGTTTGACGGCTATTGTTACCAAAAAAATTGGGTACCACCTAAAAGACAACAAAATTAATAAAGATTCAGTGAACTGCCCACTTTATCGACATGTAATAAGAATTTAAGGTTTGACTGACACTGTTACCATTATCTAGAAATGAGGCTCACTGGTAGAAAAACTGTTTTGCTAGAGCCAAGGTTGCATGGTCTTGAGGGAATGAGATAGTAACTATGGTTTGATTGTTTGGGATTACTGATGGTATTGCACATTTTATAAGTATGTATGTACACATTACACAAAATCAATTCAAATCTCAATACTATGACATACCATAAAATTTTGAGAAGAGTTATGAGAAACAATGGAGAGGCAATGACCTTTGTGAAGGTTTCTAGTGATGGGACCAGACCTTCAGCCAAAACTGCTTGTCTCCTGATCTTTACAGCTCTCTTAGCTTCCAAACACGTCTCTGCTATATCTGTGCTTTTGTTTGCTAATGCGATGATGTATACTACTAGTGGTCGTAATGATTATCCCATTGGACAAATGAAAATAGAGGGCAGGGAAAGAGATAAGATTCTAGTCTCCCTCTCTATCCTCGGCACTGTACTTGGCTTTTCTGGTTTGGTTCTCCTTATGGAAGACATCAGTCTACAAAATGTTGTTTTATTTCAAAGATTGGTGCTTCTTAGATATTCATAATATTTTTATCCTCCTAATTGTTGGGTGGTTTGTTTCTTTTGTCCTGATGGTGTTAGGACAGTTTTTGATCTCATGCTTTGACATATGCATGCCTGTGACTATTGCATTGTGTGTCATAAATGTTTTATGGCTTCCAAGTGGCAACACAATAAGCCTACTAAGATTTGTTCATGGTTGCTTGGAGGGTGGAATCAGGTGCACTTTTCAAGTGATCGAATGCTTCCCTATTAGCTGCTACCATTATACTAGTCTTTTTTTTAATCCATTCCATGCCAAGCATGTTTAGAGGTGTTGTAATTGTTATGGGGTTCATCCTTTCATTTATAATTTGATAAGAAAAGGTGGTGTTCTTTATTCTTCCCTAGTGAGGTCTTTCTAGGTTTGCTTGGATCTGTTTTTTAAAGGATGGGAGCAGCTTCCTCTGCTCCTCAATGATGAGGGCTTTATAGGTCTATGTTCCTATTGGTTTTCCAGGGGCACACTCTCATACCACATGTGTTCTTTAGTAATAAAGCATTATAAATCCTTTATCCATTAATTGGAAGCTTTATTTCAAAAATAGAATGCAGCACACTAACAGAATAACTAATGACATGATTACTGAATCATGATTGAGATTTATCAATATATCAAGCTACAATAAGCAATGGCGCCCTAAAACACACATCATTAAGGAAGAGTTTATGATCATCACTAAACTTCCTATAGAATCATAATCCCTATGGTCAGCAACACAATAGAGTAGCTCCTTTCTTACCCCATGCACTCGATGGCTTTACTTTGTACCTCAAGACCTTCCCCACCATATGAATGATTAGACTAAAGTCCCTAGAAACAAGCTTTTCCTGCCTACTTAACTAAAATTTTCCTATAATCGAAGGTCTTCATCATCCCTTCATAATACCACCTATATGCAAAGGAATACATGAAAGAACTGAGGCAAACAAACAAAAGAATACATGAAAGAAAATCATTGTCCCTGAAAATACTAAGGGAGACATATAAGAAATGCCAAAAACAATGATAAAAATGCATAACAACCATCTACTCCTGAGTAATATAACTTTTACCAGTAAAGTATTGTCTAGATAAATGGTACACAAAATGCAACTGACATTATTTAATAGTAGTTCATGTGACAAACATGGGCCATGATCGAATCATCCTACAATATTTAAACATAAACATGTATTCCTCAATTACAAGTGCACAAATCATACCATCATCTACATTACCATCTCATATCCATATTGCACTCTAGAGATTACGAGTACATTTATACAGCCCTGTTATGACTTTCCACAATTGTAAGCAGACACCTAATATACAATTATTCATGCACCTCCTATGGTTCTACCACAAGGTAAAATCCTATATGAAAATATAGAAATTCTTTAAAATAGTGAATATATATATATATATATGTCCTTAAATGTCATGTCTCCTTTCCAGATATAGGCTGGCAAAAACCCTTAGCCTATCTTTAATTTTTCCATAGGCTATTGGGATGTTGTAAAAGGGATGACTTAAATTCAAATTATTTAAAGAAAAAGTGTTTAAAGTATTTTAAAAGACCCTTCAATTATTTTTGGAAGGACAAGGTGAAAGAGGAAAATAATAATAAAATCCCTCAAAAAGCTATAAAAGAGGGGTTTGGAATATGAGGAAGACATTCATTTGAAAACAAATTCCTCTTCCAAGAATGAACAATATTTTTCTTTTCTCTTGAGGATGGAAGCCCTCAAGTTTCAGATTGAGGACAAAAACTCTCCAATCCCTTCATTGTGATTTCATATAGAGATCACATTTGAGCTAAGTATTGTTGTTCGGGTAATTTCAGCATATCATTTTGATTGAAGTTTTTGTAAAGATTTAATATTGAAGTTGCTACAGTTTTACTACAATATATTGTTGCTATTGTGTGAGATTTCTATAGTTCATGGTTGGACAAATCAAGCCATTCTAGGAGGGCGATTTAATGAAGAACAATGAAACTCTTGCTGCTTAACAAAACAAGGTTACAGCTAACATAAAGGTATATTAATTTGATATTTATTACCAGCTGGAGTCTACACTTCATCACTACCACAGTAGTCCACAGTGTAAACACTTTTGGAAGGACAATTGAGCAGTTGAAGTGGCCTATCAGCCAACTGCTGGTTACTAATTGCTGCACCTAGATTAGGCTGTTTATTCCCACCTCAGACCTGCATACTGATCACAGGCCGCACCACCTCAATATCTGGTTGTATCTCCTCTTGCTAGCCGCTTTTGTTCAAGCCATACAAATTTTCAATCTTGGGGATAGCCGCTTTCCTGGGATGGGGCGTGCGGTTTTCAGAGATTACTGTTACAGAAGTTTATAAACAGTTGGATACAATGTTGAAGTTTCTCTATCAGCTGCTTCATCTCCATTTGGCCATGCTTCATGCTTCATATATTGGATATTTTACATTTTATGAGCTATGCAGTTTGCTTTCCAACTATTTGACAAAATTATTTTTTCTAGATTGTTGGACAATTGTTTGATATAATTCCTGGAATTAAAATAGAAGACTATTTCATTGATTACCATTCATATTGTAAACATCTATGTGGTTCACCGCCAAATACCACTGAAGTGTAAGTCTAGATGGCAATGCCACCAAAACATGTTCAATTATTTAAAGATTTTGTACTACATAAATTATAGAGTTGTACAGCTTGCCACCAGAAAGTTAGTATCCCAACCACCATATACTCTCACCTTGCCCACATCAAGATCTTGGTGATCAGAAAATTCGAGGGTCTATATTTCATAGTAACATTTGCAAAAAAAATTAAAAAAATATTATTTGGGAACATTACACTAAATTGCTGCATCAAACCCTAAAATGGTCATAAAGGTGGGGCGTTCCTCATTTGGGGCCAATTTGCTATATTTGTTTTCATCATTCAAGTCACCATCCTTCAAAGTGCAATTATTTTGTAGTAGTACCATAAATATAAGTAATTTTATCTCAGATGCAAATCATTTTTATCCTAAGGCAGGTTGTTGGAGGTTACAATGACCTTGCGCAATTTGCTATGATCTAGGTCAAGACACCCTCCTTATAACAGCAAAAACTCAGATCCATATCTGCATACAGTCTCATAATAGTGAAGGAATCATGATGGTGATGGGGAATACCTTCCATAAAGTTTTATATCCTTACCCTTTTTAAGTTCAATCAATCACCTCCATTTTAATCTAATTATGGAGGGATAACCTACAAAGCCGTATGCCATTATCCCACTGCTCTAGACTTGAATTTATGCTGTACTTCATTTCTATCTAGTCTGCTAAATGAATCTCCTTAATATTGTATGGCATCTGCATCTTCTTAGCAGTGGAAGCCCTTTGAAAGACCAATTAACATATATGTGCGCTCATCATGTACTTTAATGCTGAATTTATGGATCTAGTCTTCTCAACAAAAATTCCTAGGACCTTTAAAAAATGGCAATCAAGCTTCTTCTCTCACGATAAATCAATTCCTAGTTTTGACACTGAGAATTTAAGGTCAAAATACAATATTCTAACCTTTTCCTCCCTAAAAAATGAAGTTTTGCTACCTAATTTGAGTCTAAAACAAAAGACTAAACTGAAAACTAAAATATGAACTTTTTTATTCAATCAAGAAAACTTTGAAAAGCACTTTCGCAATCACAGAACAAACGAAAACACTGAATCTGGTTCCTTTTTTAAAGTTAAATCTACATCAATATATGCACATGAATGGGAAAGAAACCTAATTCAGAATTTAAAAAATACCCAACAATTGGATGAGGGAACCCAAAATCTAAGAATAGAAAACTGAAATTTATGGAATGAAAAATAAGAGGAGGAATACCAAAGAATTGACAGGTATATCTAGAACATATATTTATATACTGCAAACAAAATGTACCGGCTAAGTTGATTCTCAATTAAGTAGATCTGTTTGTGACTGGTGATTAAGTGCCTGATAATTGGTAAAAACAGTGAGAATCATGGGATGAGACTATAATACGATAATAGATCAGTGGACAACTGGGAGTGCAGTCAAATGTTAAAAGGGACACAAAATCCTGATAGATTTGTTCCTACCAATTTGAAACTGCTAATGTGTGGATCAAGTAACTTGGGCAATTAAGTTAGATGTGACCACAAATAAGAAAGTTGTTGCTAAAGACCATGTTGATCCAAAACTTCTAGATCAAAGAAAAAGCGCTTAATGAAATTTTGAAGGAAGCTGCATTTATAAAAGAAAGTATCTGATTTACATTGGATAGAATAAGTCAATGTCTTGCAGATCTAATGTTATCCTTGATCAGAAGCTCTCGATCTACCAAATTATTATTATCCAGACTGAAGACTTGTTGATAAAGATGTGCCAAAGAAAGACCTCAAGGCTTCCTTTCTTGAGTATTTGCATGACACACCCACATTATGTATGGAAGTCTAAAAAGTAGGAGAGCTCTGAAGACAGGAATCCATTGTTTTGTTGAAACAGTTCTTGTGCTATATCCTTTTGACATTGATGAGGGAACAATTGTTTCAATACTTGCAAATAACATTAAAATCAACATTGGTTGGTATCATTTCTTACTAGCCTAATCACTTATAGGACTCGCAAAACAAACTCCTTGTACTTCGTCAATTTCATCTATGAAGCAGTGGGGGCGATTGAATCCCAAGGAAATTGTATTAGTCAATAACTGAATTCATTTATGGAGCACACCCAAACACTACTATTGAGATCAGATAACTTTTAAACACTGAAAGCCACCACACCAGCATTGTGAGTAAGATCCTGAACATTTTTCCAGCCTACAGAGTTCTTGAAAGACGGGAAAAGGTCATCAAAACAAATTATTTGGCTACCTAGTTACCGATTTGACTTCAATTCATTATGACCTTGGTTTTTGAAAGTTCGTTTTATGTTTTTTAACATTAATACCCATTTAGATAGTTTTCCCGAAAGCCTTTGAAAAGACTCTTACAATCAACACTGCCACAGACTTTTGCCAAACACCCACATCGTTCCGCATGATTTTGGTTGCAAGCAAAACAAAACAACCTGCTTGGACGTTGTCAATTTCATCCACAACTCAAAGGCATTAATCAAATTTATTGGACACTGTATTATTCAAAAACTGAATTCATCTAGGGAGCACACAAATACCAATTTTAAATAAGAGATCTTTTAAGCACTGACATCCACCATTATAGCACTGGCAATGAGATCATGAAAGATTTTACGTGCTACTTCTCTATCAGTTTGCCCTCCATACATTATTAACATAGTTTGGATGGTTTCCCAAAGCCTTTAAAAATACTCTTCAGATCAACACCACTAGACAAACAGTGTTTGGCCTCACACCCGAATCATTCTTATGAGCTTTGGTCTCACACCAAATCATTCTCATCAACTTTGACCTCACATCCAAACCATTCTTATGAACTTTGCCTTACACCCAATCAGTCTTATAAACTTCACTCTTAAGAACATTAGTCTCACACCAAATCACTCTCATGAACATTGGCGTCACACCAAATCATTCCTATGAACTTTGAGCTCACACCCAAATTACTCCTATGAACTTTGGCCTTGCACCCAAATCATTCTTATGAATTTCAATTGCAGATATATGACAGCAATGCAGAAATATATGACAACATGAAGCTAAAACTAATTTAGCACTAATAAATTGAAGACGATTGCAGAGCACCCACCTCATCCTCTGCGTTGCTGTGATGTTTGCAAATAAATCTGAGAAAACGATAACCTTTACTAAGTTTCTGAATTTGCTCATTCCACAAGCTGCCATTCTGGAGTGCCAAGGCCTCTTCAACAAGGCCATTCAACTCATTACATATGGCCCTGTGAAAATACACAAACACCATAATTGGGGTGTTTTCATCCTTCGTATTACACACATTGCTTACATTTGCCATATTACCCAATTTGGTTTGTTTCAGTCTTCTTATTCTCCGCACAGTTGAAATTTTGCAGAGGCTGCAGACATTTTCGAAAAACTAAGGTCGTCGCTTAAGAAACAACGAGCTCTCAAATACACCGCTGAAAACTACTAGGAAAAAAAAAAAAAAAAAATCTGCTCACGTGGACCAAGCTCAATGACATGGACTCATGCCGTTTCTATATAGAATTAAATTTGTGTCGCTTTCTCTCAATTAGAGGCTTATCCAATTTTAAGCTGTGGCCGGTAATCTTCCTTTTTAAAGAAATTTTTAATACATTTCCCCTCCATTTTTATTCCATCTCCAGAAAATGCCTGAGTTACCCATGCCAACCGCTACACACCAAGAGGGTTACACGCTCTCACTGCATTTGAACACGAGCAAAGCACTCGACAATTGAAATGTTATAATATAAATTTGAAATTATTTGAAATTATTTGAAATTAAATATCCGAAAGGGACCTATTGATTCTACACCTCATTTTTTATAAAGTGTTAAATGGGGGATTTTAGATTTTAAGTATTGAAGATACTAATTATTAAATAATATATTTTTAATTTTTTATATGATTATTTAATATTATTTTAAAATTTCTTTAATATTTAATATATACAAATATATATAATAAGTTAAACAAGTTGATCTAAAATACTAAAAAAAACAAATTATATAATTATGATTTATTATGAAAAACCTACATCTTAACTAATACTTATTTAATCCCAAAAAATAATGTCTCACAAACATAGGGTTAGTTGAGGAGAGCAACAAAAGATTTAGCAAGCTAGCTACACAAGCTCATGTATATATAATCATAGTAAGATAGATCAACCATGAGTTTAGGGATGTTTGTCATATATATTTCTAGGTAGTTAACAAGAATGTAACCAAAGATGTCAAATCTCAACTTTGAATCCTTCCCTACTTCATAGGTTAGAAGAATATTTTAGAAAACAAATAGAAAATTTAAAGCCCAAAAGACTTAATACAACTTTCAATGCACTTGTTAATGCATAAAATGTTGGAGATAGTCTCTTAACAGTCCTCAATTATGGATTTAGAATATTTTGACTTCCAAACACTAAAACCCTAGCTCAAATTGGCTTTTTTAATTTTGTTAGTTCATTCCCTTATGAAAGCATGTGAGAGTAACAAGTACCTAACACATCCAAATAGTAGTAGTAAACGTCATCAAATTGACTAGAAAAAACTCACAAATAAGGGGGGAAGAGGTGGGAATTAAAATGAGTAAAATATGTTCACACCACTATTTCCTAGTCTCTTACAAGTGAATTTATCATATCCAAGACACATTCAAACCCATACAACATGTACAATGATAACCTACACCTATAGATGGTCCCAAATCCATGGAAAACTAATGTTCTTCACTTGCAACAATCAAGCACTAAATATAAGGAAATCATGTTGCATTTATTAATTCATGTATTTGCAAGTTCAATTTTCTCTTTTTCTAGGGTTTTTGTCATCTTTTAGGCTACAATTTCATGGTTGCCTCACATGAGTCTCTAGGTCCCTCTCACCTCTCTTTTAACAAGTTGTGCTTAGTCACCATGTTATTCATAACATGCATGAGGCTAATGCAACAAATATTATGAAAAATTTAGCTCAAAGATATTAATTTTCTTATAAATTAAAGTAAACGAGTTTAAAAGCAATGGTTGTCTTCCTCAAAGCAAGGAGATTCTCAGGGTTATTTTTAATCTTGACTTTATGACTAAGGATTTAGTTTTTTTTCTCTAAAGGCACATCCTTATTTGTAAGTTCATGGGGCTTAAATTGAATAAGGGGATGTCAAAGGATTGAGCTAGCAAATATTGGTTGATTGAAAGAGGCATGGAGCTAACCCTAGTTGTCAATGGGTTTTTTTTTTTAATAATTGTTCTTATTGTGTTTGAATTTTTGAAGGAGGTCCTTATTTCTTCAAACATGCTAGTCTTTTCATGAAACCCCGACATCTAGATTTTATCCTAACAATGGAATTCCCTTCCAAGGTTCCAGTTTAGATTTTGTTATGTCTTTCTATTAATTTTCTAGAATGATAAATTCTTGGAAGTTTTAGGTGATTTGTTGGGTTCTTATTTGGGTACCTCACAAATTACTAAGGAGAAAAAATTTATAGTTATGCCAAAATCTATTTTGAACTAGATGTAAATAATCCCTTGCCAACAACTATTAATATTCAAGTGGGAGATTATTTTTGGCTTCAAACCCCAGATTATAAAGTCATTCCTTTCATATGTAGGGAATGTCATCACTATGGACACCTATTTTGTGATTGTCCCCAACTTCAACCAAAAAGCTCTTTCGATAAAATGACACAAGAGGATAAAAAATGATAAACAATAAATTCAAAAAGATAATCAAGGGTTTATTCTTGGTCTCTCTACTATTGATAGCTTTACCATGGCTCCTAAGAAAGGTAAAACATGACCTCCTCCAAATCCTAGAGGAGTTAAAGCTAGTACTAGAAATAAAAATAAGTTTTATATTATGAGAGAAATTTCCATAAAATTTTAGGATGATCAAGATGAAAACTGGGAAAGATGACACCAAATTAGAGGAATGGTGAAATAATATAGGATCAAGAAAGTCAAGGTAAATTGAAAGATGCTAATTTTTTTAATGATAAGCAAGATTATACAACACGAGACCTTCCACTTTCTAGGGCATTTTTCAGATATGCTTATTGTCATTGCTAATTCCTCCATGCTCTTTTGGTGTCAAGTAAGTTTATTGGTTCTACTCAAAACCCTATTGTTATTCCTAACAACTCGTAAACTCTTGAAGTGCAAGAGACTCTTCTTACATTTGTAAAGGCTTTTCCTGAAACCCCTATCATGGACTTTGATAAACAAGAAAAAGTTTCCAGTTTTCATCCAAAAGATAACTTGAAATCAGAATACTCCAGAGAAAAAAAAGAAATACGATCCTTCAACCTAGATTATGGGTATTAGAAAAAGTCAGAATAAAGAAAAGGGGAGAAAAGAGGCACAAAATAAGTTGTAATATTGACCATGATAAATCCAATGTTTAGGAGAACACCTGTCAGCTTCAAGTCTTCTCAATCAAGTCAATTCATCCTTGTCTCACCCATCTCAATCATGGTTATTTCTTGCTATGTAAGAGGGCTTGGTAGCAAATCTAGCCAAAAAATATATATATTAAATAGCAAGGAAAAGGGCCATGATCCCAGATACAGCAAGAAAGCAGAGACAAACTCATAAAACAAGCCCAAGGCCACAACCAAGAACCACAACCCAAAGGGAAACAAACTAAACAAAGAAGCTAGTAACTAAGAGCACCAAGAAACATTATAAGGTGCATGTGCACACAACAAAAAGACACATAGTCTTAGAACAAGAACTAGACAAAAATAGAAATAGCAAAGGGCCTAGCACTTGTCACTAGGACTGTATATTAAGCCCCAGCTTTCCTTTACTGCATCGAGGGAGTCCACCCAGTCCATAGTTATTTTTTTCTTGCTATCTTTTTCCTGGACCATTTCCCCTCAGGATTTCCTTTGCTTTTTCCTCTACTTTTTTTATCTTGGTGTGTCTTGAAACTATGCCAAATATTGCTCTGTGCATAATAATGTCGACTATAGAAATGATAGTGCCAAGAGCATTCTACATTACTTTAAGCTTCTCATTAACACTATCAAGGTCAAGCTTTTCTTTCATTTTGTGAACTCGGCCTTGAAGATCAGTTATCTTCTCTCTGAGGCTTTCCAAAGACTTAAAGGTTGTCTCTTCCTGCTAACTATCATCCACCCTATTTTCTTCCTTGCTAACATTTTCATTATCATGTCCCATTTCTAAGTCTTTCATTTCTTCCATATTGACCTCTTCAAACACATTCTTCATCTCCTAGCCCATTTCCTCAATCATTTCTTCCATATTAATCTCCTCAAAGTTCAACTCCTCCTTGTTGTTATCCTCTTCCTCTTCACTAAAATTATCTTTGTTATCAAATCCATTGTTCTCCATGCTTTCAGTTTTAGAGTGGGGAAAGAACTCCTCATCTGATGAATCTTTCACCACCTCCTCAAAAATGTTCTTCTTACCTTTTTTATCTATGTTTTTTTTGTTGTCACCCGCACTAACCAATTGAGCAAATCGTTGTTCTCTAGAATGAGAGGAGTTGGAACTTCTACCACCCTTGACATTTACATTTAGGTCATCCACAATTTTAGTAGCGACATTCTTCAACCCCTGCTTCAAGGTAGTATCTTATTTCCTCTTTTTGTTATCTTGGGTGCAAGAAGTAGGTTTCCTCAAGTTGTCAAGGTTACTTTTAACAACTCTTCTTCAAGAGGAGGAATCACCACTCCTTTGGAATCACTATTTTTGGTTTTTGAAACAAACTTGGAAGAGGGTTTTTTGATAAACACGTGCAAAGTGCTAATAATGAGTTTTAATTCTAGAGGATTACTAGAAAAAGCAAGGTTTTTGCAAGCTATTGGCTAGAAATTTCTTTTAAAGAGTCAATATAAGTCCCTGGTGTAGGGAAGGAGAGGCTACTTTGTCTATACAGTGATGCAGAGAAGAGAGAAAATAGAAAGGGACATTTATTTGTTTCATATGTCTTATGTGATTTAATAAGGGAAAGTGGTACCCATGCACGGTTTTACATCTTCCCTCCAAGGTAAATTAACACATAACATGTAAACTTACCATACCAAAGGGAGTCGACAACTTCTCACGATTATTGCTACTCTGTTTAGCCATTTTTAAACCCTTGTTGTTGAGTCCCATGGTAGCCGCAATGAGGTTGGTAGTCACTGTGAAATTGATTTTTCCTATTGAAACATGACCATTCTTCCATGAGTTGTAGAATCTAGACATTATCATATCATTGACCCTTGCATTGCCTAAAAAAAGGAGTCAAATTCACTTCCTCAAAAATTGTCCATAGCTCCACATTTTGTTGTAGTGGAATGCAAGAAAATGGCTCTAGCCTTTTTTATAGATCTCTCATTTTACTTCCTCCTACCTTAGAACCCATAGAATGCTTTTGCAGAGAATGAAAACTCTCATTAATAGAGTGAAGGTTGCAGTGAATGAAAGAAACCCTGTGCATTAAAATTCCTATTTGTCCCAATTCTCTCATCTGATATTAACTCTTTTATTTTTTGAGGGGATTGATCATATCCCCAACTTACCCAATGAGGGAAAGATATCCCTTCATTAGATGTTGTATTTGCAACTTTGTTTCCCTCTCTATAAGTATGCCAAATTTTGAACTTGGTGAAGCCCTCAATCAAACTTTTTGAATCTTCCATCATGTCTCTTGTTGCCTAGGGAGTAGCAGAGTCCCCCTTAAGAATATCAATTATTAACTTTGAATCTCCTTCTATAACAACTTGAATGAAGCCTATCCCTTTCATTCTCTTTATTTCCCATCAAGCAGTAGATGCTTCTGCCACATTGCTGGTGCAGATACCTAAATTCTTTGCATAACCTCTGATAAGATAACCTTTTACAATCTCTTATCACACCTCCTAATGTTGTCATATGAGGTTCCCTTCTGAGCAACCATCAAAATTGAGTTTTTTCCATCCTTCTATAGGAGGCACCCATTTAGCTATCCTTTTGTTTAGGATTTTAGCCCAATTAACCCTGGTTAAGTCTTTTTTGATCCCCCAATTTTGTTTGATCCTTAGGTTAGCACAAGAAGGCATCCTTTTAGAGAACCCATAATTTTCTAAAATTAATATTTTCCTAGATTTGTTGTTATGGTCAAGAAAACATCCATAATGCTCCCCTTTACATCTTTGAAGATTCTATTATTTATTTCTTTCCATAATCCCCATGAAAAAAATGGGGGGATTTGTCTCCAAAGATCTTGTATGATAAGGTGGCCAAAAGGACAATTTTTCCAATTTACAAAATTCTTTAGAGAATAGGGAAAAACCTAATCAATCAAAATAATTCTTTAGACATGAGTCTAGATCTCTCTGGAGAAGGTGCAGTGGAAGAATATATGTTCTATATTCTTTTCTTCCTCATAGCAAAGAGAAAATATGTTTATAAATTGAAAACCTCTTCTATTAAGATTATCAATTGCAAGGATACTACCTTGGATAACAGCCACCAAAAGAAAATAATTTTAGGAATAAGTTTAGCATTCCAAATCTAATTCCAATCAAAATTAATAAGGGGGAGAAAGTGTTGATCCATCATGGCATAAGTTGACTTGACTAAGAAGTTCCTAGAAGGAAAACTACTCCAAATCCACTCATCCTCCCTATTAAAGGAGAAAAAGAGGCAATCTCCAATTTCTTGACATAAGGCTTGGGATATAACTCCCCACTCTTCTTGTATCCCTCCCCTTAGATTCCTTCCTCTTGTCAGTTGTTCTCCAAAATTCTTCCATCTTGGGAGTGCACCTCCCCAATCCACGTAATTGTGCAAGTAACTCCCATTGACTCTAATTAGCCTTTCCTTGATTTGATTTAATTGAATTATAGATGACAAAATCAAGCCATTATTCCATAGTTCTTCCCAAAAAATTATCTTCCTTCCATTCCCTACTCTCCTTCTAACTCCTTGTTTTAAAATATTTCTTATTTTTATTAAGTCGTTCTAAATAGCAGATCCATTTGGAAACTCTAACGAAAATAGAAAACTTCTAGGATCATCATTTCCAAGATATTTAGCTTTAAAGATATATGCCCAATATTTGTTACCTTCAAGGAAGTTCCAACCAATTTTGGAAAGAAGAGCTTTGTTGAACAATTTTAACCTTCTTATTCCAAGGCCCCCATACTTTTCCAGCAAGCACACTTTATCCCTATTAACAAGAGAAATCCTTGAGTTTTATTTTGAACCAGTCCAAAGGAATTCCTTTGGATTTGTTCATTTTTTTATGCAATGAAGGTTGGGATCTTAAATAAGGAGAGATAGTAGACTAGGATATTTTGAAGAGAAGCTTTTAAGAGTTGAAGGTTACCTACTTGGCTAAGAAGCTTACCTTTCCATCCTACCAACTTTTTTGGGATCCTCTCTATTATAATTTTCCAATAATTATTAGTAGGATTTTTTGTATTTAAAGGTAAACCAAGATAGGAAGCCAACAGAACAACAGTTTGGCAACCTAAGATCTTCATCACTCTATTCTTGAGCAATTGATCCACATTAAAAAATAAACCTTGATTTTGGTATAATTGATATGTTGGGCAGGAGCCATAGTGTAATCCTAAAGGGTAGATTTCCAGTCGGTAGCTTCAACTATCGAGACTTCTCCAAAGAGGATAGTATCATCCATAAATTGTTGATGAGAAGTAGGAGGTAGAGAATGTTGCAAGTATGAGTAGTTGGTATTACCATTAATGTCAAAGGAGGAGAGAAAGCAATGTGAAAAATGTTCAGTTAAGAAAGGGAAAGAGTAAAGGAAAGTATGATGTAAGGGGGAGAAAGAAAGAGTTGTATGGAGCAGTATGTTGGTAATCAGAGTTGTTTGTTTTGTTGTTGATGGTTTTTCACATCATGTGTTTCCATCAATGACAAAGGGCGATCTTGTTGCAAGTATGAGTAGTTGGTGTTGTCATTGATGTCAACAATCTTGGGGGAGATTTTTTTTGTTGTCATTGATGACTGATTGTTTTGATGCTTTAATTAGTTTCATTATGTTGTCATTAGTAAGTGCTACTGGTGTTAACTTCTAGTGTTGCTTTGATAAGCTTTTGTCGATGTATAGTTGAGTTTTAGTTGGTTTGGTGATGATGAGGAAGTGTTGAATATGATGAATATGTGTCTCTAGTACTTGGTTTCCAAGTGCTTCTAAGAAAATTTGAATAAAAGAGGAAACCGTGTGTTGCAGAGGTGTTCTAGTATACAGAGTTGTGTTTTTGTTTTGCTTTGCATTTCTTCTATGTTGAAGATATACTTGTGTGGTTTGGATACTTGTGTGGTTCAGATATGTTGGTCAAAGGTGTTCAGAGGTTCCATATTTATAATTTCTTGGTTTGGATCATCATACAAATAGATTTGTGTTCACCAGTTTGTGAATTGTATGTTTCAATGGTGTCTGGGAGAAATGGTTTTTCTCTGCATTTATCTGCAATTTGGTTTCTAGTCTTGAGATTTTGGAAGTATGTTGATAATGATCATATCTACCTACAGTTAATTTTTTTCATGCTTTAGTGCTTTAGAAGTTGGTTTCTTAAGTAACAATGTGTGGAAGGTTGTTTGAGTGTACTAGGTGTGTACATTCTTCAAGTGAAAAGTTGTCGCGAAGGAATTTTTTGAATTTCAAGGTGTGTGGAATATTCTAGATTGTGTTCAAGTGTTGTTTGGTTTCCGTGAGTCATCTCTAGATTTGAGGAAGCGTGTACTTAAATGTTAATGGTGCTTACACTAGTTTGGATGACCTTGGGTGTCTACACTAATTGCAAATTTTCTTCGGTGATTGTGGAAGTGTGGCGTGGCGTGGTGTGTATGAATGAGTTTGGCTATGAGTTAAGGTGTGATGTGGTTCACTTTCATTCCTTTTCACTGCAGGAATGCTTAGTGCCAACCTAATTTGAATTTACACAATTGAGGTGCATAGCCGACCATGGAGAAATTTTTTAAGGTTGAAGAAGGTATAAATAAGTGATGATTTGATGAATAATTTAGTTGCAAAGAGTGTGATGCAAATTGCAAAGTTGTGAAGTGTGAATTTGTGAAGTGCAGTGCGAGCTTAATGAGTTAGACTATTGGAAGTAGTGAGAAAAAGGTGTCTACAATCTTTAGAAAGGTTGTGAATGTGTTGGTGATGCTATGGTAGAATTTTTTGTTGCATTGAGATGGATTTATCACTGTAACACTCTTCTTTCTTCTATTTTGTAATCTAGTAGCGAGCCCTTCTTTCTTTTGGGCAATGAGCCCTCCAACACTGAGCCTTTTGTATTCAGTGTTGCAATTACTTTATATTGTGAACTAATCCTCACTGTGGTTTTTCCATTCTTAGGTTTTCCATGTAAATATGGTGTTCTATTGTGCATGGTGTTGATGTGTTTCAGTTTTTGTTATTTATTTTCATGTTAAATCATTCTAATAGATTAAGGGTTAATTAAGTTGATGTGGATTTGAATTCTTACGAGGGTTTTGGATGTTTTAATGTACAATTGATTCACCCCCCCTCTCAATTATCTCATGTGCATTCAATAGAGAAGAACTTTAAGTAATCCTTGGTTAATATTTTTTTGAATGTTTCTCTTAAGGACTTATGTAGTAATAATGAACAAGTAAGGAGATAGGGGATCTTCTTGTCTTAACCCTCTGCCACAAGAGAAGTACCCTTTAGGGACCCCATTAATCATGACAAAACATTTTGGGGTTTTAATAAAAAAATTTAATAGCTTTAAAAATATACCTTTAAAACCAAACTTCTCAAGAACAACAAAGCAAAAATGGCCAAGAGACTCTATCATAAGCCTTTGAAATATCCAATTTAAGAGCCATACCCAATTTTTTACTATACTCCATTGAGTGAATATGTTCATGAGTGACTATGGAAACATCAAGAATTTGTTTACCTTTTACAAATCTTTTTTTATTTGAAGAGATCAATCTACATGTTAGTTCCCAAAAATGCAAGTTGCAAACCCTAAGAGGATGCCAAGCTCTATGGTTATGCTTACAATATTTTTGGCCAACGAACGGGGTCAACCAATGTGGTTGATAACTCCCTGCACTTTAGGCTCTGCTATACCTAGGAGGGTGTACCTTAATAATTAATGTAGATTTAAAGGTTGTGTGACTTCTTTAACTTTAGTGATCTATCCACACTAGCATGTAAATGTGAAATAAATGCAAACTTAATAGTTATTCCTACTCCTAATGTTGAAATTTGAATGTATGAATAAAGTTTTTATAAAGTATTATAGTGAAATGAGTATGATCAGTACCTAATCCTATTGGGTAGATGGATTCAAGATATATATGATATGTAGGTCCTCCTTATTGGCTTAACTCTAATTGTTTTGACACTTTTGGGAGTTTATACTTTGTATAAATGTGTAAAGTTGTTAGTTACCAAGCTCTTCTTGTGAATCCCAATGATATCTTTCCAAGTTACTATGATGTTCTGAAAGGATTTTAATTCTTTTCGAAGGAAACTAGTTAAGATGATTAATTGAAAAGGATTTTAATTCTGGGCAGAAACCAATTAAAAGAATCTCTTAAAAGGATCTCTTCTTACAAAAACCATCAAAGTAGTCACACACAGACAACAAATGTGCCTTGAAAATTTAAGTATATCCTTGATATATCAATTTCAATAACAAGAAAAGACCATTCTGGAGACAGGGTAAGTGCAAAAATATGGGGGGCCAAAAAGGGGGCTTAAGTGGCCATTTTTTTTTTTAAATCAGGAAATATTGACCTAGGACGTGAAATTGAGGATAGTTACACTCAAAATTTTGAGATGCAACAAAAACAAGGATTGTAGTGCTCTAAGTCTATTTTCTAAACTACTAATGTATTTTGAAAATGGTTGAGATTAAAGGGTTCAAAAGAGGGATGCATAGAAATTGGTATTGTTTTTGTCAAAAAAACATAACATACCAATTTTTGTGCGTACCTAGCACAGTAAACTTTTTTTTAGTATTTTAAAAATTGCTTCAGTGAGAAATTAGCTAATAGTGTGTAGTTGATGCACTATTTTTCTAATAATTTTTTAATGAATATTTGATTTTTTACTAATTTTCAAAGTGGACACTTCCTGAAAAATAGAATTTTGGTCATGATACCCCTACAAATTTTGGAAACTAATTGAATTTTTCTTTTCTTTTCTTTAAATTTGTAGAATGGAGTCTAGTTTCTAAAAATGTAATTTATTTGAAATTTTGATGAATGGTTAATTTATAACGAAAAAACACCAAACACTACTTTTTGCCAAAAAAGAGACACAAACAAAAAAAATTATAGTTTAAAGGCTTAACATTGTCAAAAAGTGAAAAAAAATACATCATTGGGTAGCTAAAAGAGATCCTAACATTACCCAAGTGTTCAATTTGTTTGAAATTGAAACACGTGCAATTCTGACGATGAGCACAAACCCGATTATGTGAAATATTGTAGAATTTGCAAAAACACGTCTCTAGTCGTTGGGAAGGCCCTCCAAGCCTTTGGATTGGTATTCCAAGGCAAATACCAAGCCTAAGGCTTTGGGATTCCCAAAGAAAGATATAACGTGTGTGTGTTAGCATTATAATGTGCCCGTGTTATATCTTAGTTTTGACATGGTTTTTTGCATTTGTGTGGGACATGTCTAGCAAGACATAATGTGAGTGCGGTATAACACGGTCACATTATGTTTTGATTTTATGTTAAATTCTACTCTATTGAATGTATGTTTATAAATTTGTATGTTTGCATGTACATGTATGCTTGTATGTATGTATGTATGTATGTATGTATGCATTCATGCA